>LOJH01007218.1:11474-30036 GCA_001685095.1 Ellobius talpinus
CCGAAGACAATCTTACTTCCTTGTCCCTGTGGAAAGCTGTATCTGCCTTTATACTCTATACTCTACCTGGGCAGTTAAGGGACATTCCCAGCATGACCAGAACTCTGCCTAGACAGGCTGTTCTCACTCTGCAACACAGCCCAATCCCACAGAACTTTATACATGTGAAATTGTTCTAGGCATGCATTTCCCAATACAGTGGCCACTGGTGACCCAGGAACATACAGGTGCACACCTCTAAATTATCCAGGTTGATGCAAGGGTTTAAGATAACATGTTTGTAAAAGTCCTGGCATTGTGAATTGCTCACTTGTGCTGCCCCTAAAATAATAGCTCTTTCATTATGTGTGTTTTACCCACTACAGGGACTAAAGGGCATCTCTACCCTAAGCCTGGGAGTGGTAAATGGGTTGCGAGCAGGGCTGGGGTGCCCTAGGTTGTAATCTCTAAATGATGACTGTGTTGAGGAGTGGTGACTTTCAGAAAACCAGTTTCCCACCAGACCACATGGATGCATTCATCTTCTGGGAAAACCAACCTAGAAGAATCTGAGACCCAGTAACCTAACTAATTAAATGGTGAAACCTGAGGCATCATGAAGGGACAGCATGGTAGAGAATGGAGAAGCAGGGCTTGCTGCGAGGCTCTATTGCACTATCACAGTCACTAAAGCTGAGCACTCATTCAAGGAAGAGGGAGCTGTGATGGAGGCAGGGGCAGGCAGAGAGGAACATGGCAGGATTCTGGAGCAGGACAGACTTGGGAGCTGCACTGGGTGGTTCTGAACTGGGATCCCGGTGAGATAGTGCTTTCGGCTAACCCCACCCACTCGGGTGGCCCCGAACATCTGGCAGTGGTAGTAGCCTTTTCCAGCTCTCTCCAGTGCTTGGGGCGGGGCAGCTCAGCACAGAGGGAGGCTTTAATACACTTTGCAGGAAACTGCCAAGGTGGGCGGCCACCAGCACTCAGGGAACAGGGCCACTGAGTTAATCCTTCCTCCCCCACAATTCCAGGCCAACAGATGTGACTTTGTGGCACCTTTTTTATGAGGCGGAAAAGGTTCGCCTGACTCCTTGGAGATCTGCTTGTTGGTGGTGGTGATGTGGGGGTGGGGTCAAAGCTGCTGAGGGGAAAGTTGGGGCTGCCAAGCTCGCCCTCCCCTGCATCTGGGGCTGTTGAATGGGTTGCCCTGTGAGACTCCAACTCCCTAAGGCAAGGATGGGTTTCAGTGAGGCAGGAGAGCAGGGTTAGGAAACCTACATTTGGACACCAGCAGCCCTCAGAGGTGAGGAGAGCTGGCTTCTGAGGTCTATCTCTGCCTTGGTCAGACGGTTAGAGAATCCTCTCCTTGAGTTCACAGAGTTTGGGACAAGGTGCAGAACAACGGAAGTTGCTTGCATGCATGCTCACTTGCATGTGCACTCACCTCACACAAACATCCACACACGTATACCATGGACATATATGCACACGTGTATGCTTGTGCACCTTCACACACCAGAATGGCATAGAGGACTGTTTCCAAGCTGACTTCAGCTATTGCATTCAGGGTGTCCCAAGAACCCTGTTTCTCCTTCTGTCCCAGGGTGGTATCTCCATCATCTTCCTGGAGCCCAGCAAGGGCAAACAGCCATCTTGTCTGACATGCCAGGGCCTGCCTAAGAGCAGGTGATTTGCCTTGGCTCCTGAAAAATGTGTGGCTAATGCATACTCTCAGCAGGATGTGGGAAAAGTGGGACCTGGAGCCCTGTGTGAGGCAGTTCACAGCCCAGCCCCCTCAGGGGTCTGCAGACAGGGAGCTCCTCAGATTGCAGTGGAGGGAGGGCCAGGATCATAGTGAGGCCCAACTGCAGTCACAGCTGCCAAAGCTCTTTCTACATGGTTCCCCAGCTGCCCGAGTGCTTAGGTGCTCACCGTGTATTACAGATAATCATCATAAAAATATTATTATAAACTAAAACAGCACATTTTTATTCTTCTAATGAAGAGCAGGTTTTTTTCAACTTGGCTTGGAAAAGTTCAGCAGAAAGAGATGGGTCACAGAAAGAAGAGCGCCGGGGCTGCATGCTGACTGTCAGGTCCAGGAAGGTTCAGTTTCCATGCAGAAGGGAAAGCTGCTTCCCTTCTGGATTTCAGGCTCCAGCAGACTCTGATGACTCTGAGCCTGAACAGAGTGAGGGGACTGTCACTACCATTACTGAGCAGAACTCCCCCTCCCCAGCTTCCCTCTCCCTGGTAGGCAGGACATTCACAGTGTGTAGCTGGGGTCTGGAGGGCTTTGTGGAAGACCCTTCATGTTAGTGACAAATGTTTCATGCAGGGGACAGATTTATCTGCTCATTGGGGAACCTGGAAGCTGCTGGTCTAGAACAACAGATCTCAAGTGGTTGTCCCCTGGGTATAGGGGCAGGGGTAAGGGAGGGACAGACAGTAGGACAGGTTCAAGCCAGAGGTGGTAGTCCAGTGCCTGGCATCTGGGTTCAGTTCTAAACATTCCCACAGGCTGGTTACCGCCAAGGGCATGGTGGGAGGTGGGGGGTGCTAGCCAATGATATGAGGTTGTTAATCTGTGATATTGGGAAGGATATGGGAATGGGAGAAGGGAAGAAAGAGGAGCACAGAAGGAAGAAGGAAGGGAGGGAGAGAAAAGACTAGAGGATGGGACAGAAGGGAGGGGAACGTGAGTTGGACCAGGGACAGAAGGTGGAGAAGGAGGGGATGACTGTTCACTGAGCACTTACTGCCTGCCAAGGTGGTTCTGAGGCCTCCAACTGTATTGATTTTCTTGATTCCACCAACTGAAATTCAAGGAGGCCAGGCTGCCTGCTCTACTAAGCACTTAGATGCTGGGATTCTCAGTCAAGAAGTTCAGAAAGGGTGCATACGGTGCTTAAAATTACACGACGAGTTAGTGAATACCTCGGGTTTTGAACCTAGACCTGTTGGATGCCAAGACTGTGTTCTTGGCTTCCCAGAGATCACCCCAAGCTTCTGCAAGAGACAGCCCACTCTTCTCACCTGAGCAAGGGGGTGGCATTGTCACGGTCAGCCGGGGGGAGCTGCTCTCATCCCCTTCACATATGAGAAAATGGAGGCGCAGAAGAAAGGGGCAGCTCATTCAAGCCTACAGCCAAAGCCAGGGTTTTTACCACGCCCAGGGGAAGCAGTTGTCATCACTGTGCCAACCCCCAGGAGTTCATTGAGAACCAAGGTGATGATCTGCTAGGAATCCGCTCCAGGGTACTGGTTGGGCCTGCCCCAGTCCTCTCTCTAGAGGTCAGGGCTCAGACCTGAGCAATTGCTAGGGCCCAGGTTTCTAAGACTCTTCCATCAGCAGATCGCTTGCATACTTTTTCAGTCGGCTTTCAACCAATGGAGTGCTAGGGAAAAGGCTACCCCATCCCAGGTAAGCTTCCCTGATCCAGAGGGGGGCATGAAGGTGCAGTTTTACTTCCTACTCCACGGCACTCAAGTTTTCCCCAAAGCAACCACTTCACAAGGTACATGGAGTGTGAAGGAACAGGCTTCCCTGATGGGCCTTGCTGCAGGGCATCAGTGTCCCCACCCATATGAGGGATAGATGGCTGCCTATAGACCTAGACACTGAAGACGGGCCCTCTCGTGTGAGAGTGACACAGGTCTCAATCAAATTATGTTGCCCGGAGAAGAGCCTTTCCTCAGTGCCACTGGTGAGCAGGTTTTATCTGTCATCCTACAAATGTTCACATACTAGCCAGGACAAGTCCTGGGTGATGGCCAGGAAGGACGCAGACCACTGCAACCCAGCAGAACTCTCCAGCATGTCCGAAGGACACAGTGTCAGCGCCTGTAGATTCACCGGCATCCATCCAATCAAATACCTGGTCACCAGGGCCCAGCTAAGGTCCAGCATGGAAGGAGGCGATGCTGCATTATCTGGCTATAACCCAACAGGCTTGTGTCAGAATCTCAGGCAGGATGCCTTCTGCAGCAACTCTCAGAACCTAGCCAACCCTCCAGGCTGGGGAAAGCTGTTACCGCGGGCAGTGGATGGTGGAGAGAAGCCCTGAGCAGAAAGAAGCTCCACAAGCGGGTGCAGGGCTTTTCAGGGCCTTAAAAACACTGGTGTCCATCAACAAAAAGCTGAGGCATGGCATTTTCTAATTGTACTTGATCGTGCCAAACTCTTCAGAGACGTCAGAAGAATGATGGCTGGGATTGTCCTGCGTATGCACAACTGTGAATCTTTTGAGGAGGAAAAGGCCTTTAAATCAGCACTTAATTGATGACACTGGGGCAGGTGACAAGCAGGGATGTATTTTACCAAACAAGGGTACTGGGACCCAGGTGTTTCAGTTTCTTGTACTAACAAATGCATGTGTCTAAAGCCAGTTGGAGTTAGGATCCTGTCACTTGCAGCTGACAGAATGAACTGTCTAACATAGTAGTTTAAAGGCACAGCTGTTCACAGAAGGATGCTGTTACCCAACAAATCGGTCTTCACATACATTATTCATTCAAGAAAGCTCAGACGGGTAGATCGTGCATGTGTGACCTGTATAGGTGAGGCTGACAGGTACCGTTGTGTAGGTTGAACACTGTTCATCTCCTGCAGGGGATCATTTTCATGCTACAGTCTCTTGGGTTACACAGTGCATTAGCCTTGAGGGCAGTGATTCTCAACCTGGAGGTCGTGACCCCTTTGGCAACCCTCCACCTACAAAAATATTTACATTACGATTCATAACAATAGCAAAAATTGCAGTTATGAAGCAGAGATAAAAAATAATTTTGTTTGGGGGTCACCACAACATGAGGAGCTATATTCAAAGATCACAGCATTAGGAAGGTTGAGAACCACTGCTTGAGGAATACATATGTTATCCCCAACCCCCAAGACTTATAGCACCTACCCCCTTGATCGCTGCCTAATATTGGAACGGCAGAGATTTGCTTTCCTCCTGGTTAGTTGAAATCCTCTTTGGAGGTCCTTCACAGATCAGTTCAACCTACTCCTTCCTGAGAAGCTCTGCCAGACTGTCGCTGGCTACAGAGCAGTGATGGGGACAATCACAGAACACAGAACAGGAGGAGGTACTCCGAGAACCTGAACTCGGCTCCCAGGGGACGCAGTCATTGTCTGGGTATGTCTTATGGGCTCTGTGCCCCCAGGATGGCTTAAAGAACTTCTGGCCACAAAAAAGGGTAGTGTCCTCTTGTCTAGGTATCTGGAATGCAGAAGATCTGTCTGTCCTCTTGGCTACCCACAGCCATGGCCAAAAGTCTAGGAAGATGTCCTCTGCCACAGGGTACCTCATTCCTCAGAGAACCCGGGCCATAGTCTTCATTTTCCCCATGGGTAGATGTAGGGATGGATGTCAGGAGACATCGATGACCAGCCTGGGCTGTCATTACTCCCAGATTTCAAAGTTCTTGGCTCCAAGTTGCCCAGGCTGCCTGACTCCCCGCTGGACAGAAGGGAATGCCCACTCCAGCCACAACAGCTGGTGCTCACCTTCTTCTTTGGAAGGACACTGCCTGAGCACAGAAGCTCTGCCCACTCTGCTCTGGACCCCAGGCAAGTATCCAAAGGCCTCCCCAACAGTGGGCCCCTCCCAAGCAGCCAGCCCTTGCCGCCTGCCACAGCGCAACCGCCGCGCTCAGACTGAGGCTCAGAACCTGGCTCTTTCCTTCCAGCACAACTGGCTGAAAGAAATAAAACAGTCTCTCACTGTTCCCAGCGAAATCTGACTTCCGCCATCCACTCATGCTCATGAGGATGGCCGGGACAAGCTTGGGATGGGAGCAGTCTGGAGACTTCATTTTAGACCTAGATAAGGCTTGTTCCCACCATCCCTGATCCCTATTTTTCAGGTGGACTCCATATCACCAACGATGGCCCCATGCCCCTGTGTTCATCAATCTTCTCCCCTACAAACCATCCATAGCCCCCTGGTCACCCAGGACCTGCCAGCAACCACTGACCAACATCATGCAATCCTGCCTTGTCTCTCTCAAGGACACTGTTGCTATCATCATGTCATCAAGCTCTCTCTTCTTAAACTCCTACCAGGCATGGCATTGCCCACAACATGATGGCATAGCTCAGAGGAGATGCAAGCTAGGTGACAGTTGAGTGAGTCACCACAGCAAACTGGGACTCAGCCGTCCCCTGGATTTGTTTTCAAGTCTGTGTTGAGAAAAGAAGCTAAGGCAGTGAGTTATGTGGGGCCTGTGGTGGGGTGCTTTATGTTGCTGTAAGGAAATGCCTAAGTGTAATCCTAGGAATATCTGGAGAAGAGAGGTTTGTAGGCCCATGAGACTTCTGACAGAAAGGTTGAAACAGCATAGCTTTTCTTTCTCATGAGGGATCCTAACTCTGTTTCAGAATGGAGAATGAGAAAAGATCAGGGAAGCAACCATGGAAGAATATACCAAGCCATTGTTTGGTTTCATTGCTGAACAATCAGCCTTCTCAAGAGCTCACTCGCCCTGGGAGATCCACTCCACTCCAAGAAAACAGTGTCAGACCTCTCCCAAGCATGGAGCCCCATGGTCTCAGACATCTGAGACTCTGGAAAACCCAGCATATCACAGGGGGACCACACTTCTAGCACAGATCTCTAGGGGTCACAACCAAAGCATCCAAACACCAGATGGAGCAGCTTTAGCTGGCCCAAAACTCAAGGTAGGACTTCCAACCTCTTTAGGAGCAGTGGACATCTGGGTTGGTGGGGTCTTGGGGAGTCCTCCCACTCAGAGAGCACTGCCAGGAGCAACCTAAGCCCCTCAAGAGAGCACTGGACAGGGGACCAGAATCCCAGGAGTCACTGCTGACTCCAGGCCAGAGGGAACATCTACTCCCAGAGTAGGTAAGGGAGGGGGAGCTCAGGCCAGAGAGAGCTGAGGGGGTCAAACTGCCAGCCTGCAAAGCCTCCGCCCTAGGGACCCTGTACCCAGGACACAAGGCTCCTGTCATTCTACCCTAGGAACAGGTTGTACCAGCCCTGGGCAGCCCTGGGGCAAGACAAGTGCTCTGGGCCTTGGATGTTGAGAGATATGTGATGTAGAGTCTAGATGAACCAAAGAGCAAGGTCACACTATCACCTTACAGTAGACATGTTTAGTTTGTCTTCCACCCTTTCTGTACGTATCAGCCATCTATACGTGTCTTGGGGTGCTGAGAAAAGAAGTAACTGGCTTGGCTCATAGGTCAGGAACCTCAAAAGAGCAGAACCCCAGCACCCAGCAATTAGCAATTATTACATATAGAAGAAATTGCACTTACCTGTGTGTTCCCAGGTCCTCCTTGGATATGATGATGGATAGGTGGGCACTGGTAGACTCTTTGCCCAAACTCTGGATCATCACATTCCAGACAACATGATGGGTATTGTACATGCGCCCTGAGCAAGACAACATGAAAAACCAAAATGTCAGATTCTATGTTTGGGCTCCTGGTCCATTCATGCTGTGAGTCTCACAAGCATATGCCAATTAGGTGGTCAAGTATGAATGCTTCTGTTTCATAAAAATGAAGGAAGGCATTCATGATCATTTCACTGGGCCCTAGAAAAAATCTTTTAAAGTCATAAGATGTTGAGTGGGAGGGATAAAGTGTTAAGAGATCCTTCTTAAAGTCTTCTTCCTTGCTCTTCAAGAGTAGGCACCCCCTGGGGGGATAGCCTGGTGTTTCCTAATGAACCTGGAACCCAGGGAGACCTCGCATCACAGATTTCATCAGGGATACAGATATACAGATACATCTAGTTAGCCTAGGGGATTTCCAGGGGAATGGTGTCTGCAGGGTCTTCTCAGATAAGACAGGAATCCCTATCACAGGCTCCCTGACACTAAAGATTGGAGAGGTCAGAGGTCAAGGGTTCTGGGAAACAACTGCTTTCAGAAGTCCTTAATGAACCAATGCCTCAGACACAGAAGGCAGCCACAAATCCTGAGCTCCCAGCCCACTAATTCTATGAAAGGCATTTGCTCTCACCAAGGGAATTATACAGGTACACAAGTATATATGCAAACGCATGCATGTATGGATGTATGTGTTCTTGCATTTATGTGCAAATGTGCATATTGTTGTGGGGGGGTACCGATATTGAGACACGGAGGCTTCTTTTCAGGTGGAAGAACAGCAAGCTTTATTTTGCCCAGCTAAAGCCTTTTATGCCTCTACTGCTTCTGTGGAAAAGCACCGCCCAGAAAGAACACAAAAGTTCCGCTGTCAGTCAGGGTGAGTGAGGGCAGCTGGATCACAACACATATAAAATGGGATTTGAGCTACACATAGACTTATATAAAAAAGAAATATTAATAAACAGGAAATTGCTCACTAACCAGGAGCACAGGGCTGTGAGGGTCTGTGTGTGTTACTACAAATATTATTTCTGGTCACCTGAGGTGGTGAGCATTGCCCCAGAGCAAAGAAGGGCACTGGGAGAGTCACTAGAGTGTGAGGGGCACCAAGACTTTCTCCCACCTTCTCCAGCTCTGTGACCATGTGCAGATGTGGGTAAGAGGAGACATGGTCACCAAGGCATGGGTGCCTCAATGGACCAAGGCATTGGGGGAGCACTTAGGGTTGTAGCAGCTGCCCTAGTGCTAAGTCACTGTCATGTGGTGCCTTTGTGACCTGGTAGCCCTGCTTTGTAACCTTGTCTGTTTATACACTAGCTCTGTACCCAGGTCTCAGTGTACCCCATCTGTGCAGTGACATCAGTCATGTTGGCCAAGGGGAGTGGTCCAGAGAAATCAGCATGGTAGTGACTAACGTGCAGAACTATGGGCAAGGAGCAGAGAGGAAGGCAGCCTGTCACACAGGCAGCTGAGGAACCTCTGCACTAGAAACCCTAGCTTCCAGCTCAGACCAGAGTTCATGTCATCTTGCCAATGGTTTCAGAGGTCATGAATTCCTCTGTAGCATGAGAATTCTTTTTATTTCACATTTTTATTTGAAAAGGAAGCTAAATATGTAAGTGAGGAACTGTGTTTTCCTCAGATGTCACCTTAGGACTGGAGCTTTGCATCTGGGGTTCCCAATACTTTTTTTTTCACAAAAGGAAGCCCAAATGATTTTACAGGCTGCTATACCAACAGTGGCTTAGTAACTGTTCAGAGACAAGTGGGTGAGGACAGAGTCATCAGACACCCTTGGGGCACAGGCAGGCCTCATGCAGGCCAGCTCTGGCCTGAAGCTTCTAGAAGTCTCCACGTTGCCAGTAAGTGCCCGAGTGTGCGTGGCGCTGGGGTGACTACTTGGAAGACCTGACTGACTAGTGTACAGCCAAGGAACTTCTTTCTAAGCAGCACATGCTTTTGTAGTTGTTTTTCCTTTTTAAAAAAGTAAAATGGTTAATGGTATCATACATTCCCAAGGCCAGGGCACAATGAGGAAGAAGGGGTGGAAAGACTGTAAGAGCCAGGGAGGGGTAGTGTGAAAGGCTGCCATCTGGTTATGACATGGTTGTTAAAACTGTGAATACAGCCGTCCATCTTGGAGAGAGGAGGTGCCCACAAGACCCCACCCCTTCCTTCATAACTATTGACTATTAATGGTTACCATGGGAAGGGGTATCATTTTCTTCAATGTCATAGCCACTGGGGGACTTAGTTAGAAAGAAGGGGTTCATAGGGAAAAGGAAGGGGTAATGGGGATGGATCAATTACAGTACATCATATATATGCATAACACCAAATGACTGTTTTGGGGGTATTTTACAAAGTTGATAGGCCTATTAACGTTTTGAGTCTGTGGTTAAAAGCTTATCTGTTATAATACAAGAAAAATAAAATAATATTGATAATAACACTAATGAGGGCACAGCATGCTCCATTGCCAAGATAATCCGGCTGATAGCAAGCAGATCTTCAGTTGGGACACCCTTCTGTTATTACACCCAACATTGGTTATTTCACTTCAGCAAAACATCATCTGTCACATTAAATTAATGGCATTAATTTGAATTTTAATGGTCTTTGTGGTTTTGTTTGCATTTAATTTGTAATTGTGTTTTGGTTTTATAGCTGCATAAGAACTAAAAGCACAAGGAATTCATACTTACTCTTATGTTTGTATATATTTAAATAACAATGTGATCAAAATAATTTTAGTTGACACTGGGGGTCTATGGTAATTTTGTTCCCTTTAAAATGCATATATTTGGGGCAGCAAGATGGCTCAGCAGGTAAAAGCTATTGCTGTGCAGCCCTGGTGATCTAAATTCAACCTCTGTAACCCACTTAGAAAAATCTGGGTGTGGTGGCATACATAATCCCAATACTCCCACTGTGAAATGGGAGGTGGAGGCAGGAGAATCACCTTGAAGTTTGTGAAGCAGCTAACCTGGATAGCAGTCTGCCTCAACAAGATGGAAGGAAAGGCTCCCAAAAGTTGCCCTCTGACCTGCACACACTTGCCATGGCACATGGGCACCCTGGCATGCAGGCACCGGCACTCAAACGCACACATACATGCACAATAATAAATATTTTAAAGCCATTTATTAGTGAACTTTAAGAATCACTAAAATGGTTCTGTAACTAACCTCTACATGTAACCTCTACATGGACACATCACTTAATTTTACAAGTTCTGGGTTGAACTGGCACCTTAGAATCGTGGGAAGGGGGTGTAATAAGTCCCACAAGAATTTAGACCTAGCTTTTTAAAAGGTTAAATTACCTAGTTTCCTTCTCAGGTGACTTCCGTTCTTAAACTATCCACATCCTTTCATTTCCTGCTGTTCCTTGGCTTTACAACCTGGGCAGGTGTGAGTAACTCCCAGACATCCAGATAAATGTTCATAACTTGAATCCCGTGACAGATAAGGAAAGTCCTCAGCCTTTGCCAGAGTGGTAGCTCCATTCGTCCTATGTCCTTAAAGGCCTGTGACTGACCTCTGGTCCAAAGGCTTAGGGCTGTGCATCCCTGGGCCTTACTGTGGCAGTCACAGCCTTGCTGCTGCGGGTACTTCCTCCATCGCCATATGCCCCTGGGTAAAAGCAGAGGCCAGGGAAGGCTGGGTGGCTTAGCTGGGCCCCACAACTGAATGATAGCATGGCAAAGCCTCTGGCTTGGGTCCAAATGCCAACAGAGGGTCCACCCATCCTACTGGTCCCCTTTTCCCTTTGGTGGCAGCAATGAGAGAGGGAAGGAGAGCCTGTGTTCAGGGTGTTGCTGATCCCAAACACACAGGACATGTTCTTCTATGAAACAAGTTAGGGACAAATTCTCTCAACTGAAAGTGCCAAGTTAGGGGTAATGAATGACAGAACTCTCCCGTCTCAAGAGGACGCATCCAGAATCCTTCCTCCCAGGTGGATGTTGGAATGCTGTCTCCTCACACCGTATACACACATACACCCACAACTGCTTCCTTCATGCCTGCATGCTTTTCTAGAAATTGGGATACCCAGAGAGAGGGGGAGACAAGATCCTCAATGCAGTGGAAATCCACTACATTGCAGAACCCAAGTCACCCCACAGTGGCAGAAAGAACGCCAGAAGAGATCATCACATATCCAGGATTAGGGCTTGGGATGCCCATTGAGAATGGAGTTCAAGATAGGTGGTGGATGGAGACAGGCAGGCAGTCAATAGGTCCATATTGTAGTAGAAATACAATGGCTTCCCCAGAGCCATGAACCGGGAACAAAAGTCAGCTGGTGGAGCCCTGGGCTGTGGTGAGACGAGAAGACCCAAAGAACACAGTACCCATCAAAACATGTAGACTCAGGCAACTATATTAATAGTGACTATCAAAGTCATGGAAAAGCTGGGCACCCCAGTCATCCACCTTTCCCTCCACAGCATCCTGTTTTGCCTGCCCTGGGAAAACAGACAGGAAAGATGGATGTACACTTGTTCCTGGGGCTGCTGTAATGAAGTTCCACAAACGAGTGGCCTCAAACAACATGTACACACAGCCCCATCGCTCCAGAGGCTACAAGTCCTAGCCAGGTTGCTGCTGAGGCTACGTTCACTAAGGCTCTAGAGAGAACCCTTCCTGGCTGCGGGTGCCTGCTATGCCTAGGAACTCTTTAGCTGGGAGATGCCATACTCTGTTCACACTGTCTTCTCCCTGTGGGCCTTTATGTTGTCCTCTCGCTACGCTGTCTCTGTGTTCTCACTTTCTCTTCCTACAAGGCATCAGAGATCTGGAATTAGTATCCCTTTTAGAGTCAATATTCTAACTTACTTGACTCTGTGAAAAGTCCATGCCTAGTGCATTTCTAACACCTGTCAACACACCTGGGGATGTCAGCACATTTATTTAAGGGGGACACAATTAAATTTATAACTAGATGGGAAGGAAGAGAAACATACCAGTATTACCCATCTCCCGGCCACCCGTGTGGTCAGAAAAGAATCTCAATCTGGAGGTGAGCAGAGCTTGCACTTGGTCCACACTTGGACCTTCAGCATATCTGAGAGGGAACTTTTTTCTACTCCTGAAAAATTATGGAGAAGTTCCAGAATGCACCTTGAAGTCCCTGAGGGGTGAGAGAGGAGGCTCCCCAGTCAGGCATGTGTATAAGCATCGGAGGGAAGCAGAGAAAGCTATTTCCTAGTGTCATCTCCAATATGCTGTCATATACGCAAGATGCAAGCGAGGAGCAGGCCCAAGGTGGCCAGTATAACACTGAGTAATGAATGTAAGCACGGGGAAATGCAGTCAGGAAGGATTGACCTAGTACAGGCCCTATGAGAAGAGAGGGGATCTGATGGACACTTTCCCAGGATGGGGGATTCTGTCCAGCAGGCAGACAGCAAGGTGCGGGGCAGAGTCTGTGTAAAAAGAGGCTCAGGAGCCTGACCCAGACCAGTGCTGGGGACAGCCTGGACGGAATGCTCCAGGGTCTGCAATCCTCCACAGGACTTTTCTGTCCCCCACACTAGGCAGCGGGTGTAGATTTTCTGTGTGTCTGCAGAAGGCTAAAACTGTCTTTAACCAGAACCACAGTGATCAGATGCTGTCTCAGATAGGGATGGGAGCGTTTCCTTGGCTGGAAGAACTTGGGCAGAGAGTGCCAGAAATGGCTTATAAATAGACCACCACCTCCTTCCTCCTTCCCTTCGCCCAAGCTCCTGGCCCCAAATCTCTCCCACTTGGCACGATCCCAGGTGGGTTTTAATTAGCAGTCTTGCCTTCTCCACTGCTCACATTCAGGTTTTCCCAGACCAAGAACACACACTTCTCTCTCCTGCTCTCCTGGCTTTGGAGCCAAGCGGAAGCTTTTTGGAATCTTTGGACACTGATAGAAACAGAATGGCAATTTTTGCCTGTCGAGAAGAAGGCTCTTTACCACTGCAAAGGTTCGGCAAAGAGGCTTTTTATCCAACAGTCTTCAACAGAGCTCAGTAGGTTCCCCAAAGTAAGAGGTCTGTAAACAGTGGCCCTTGTGCAGAAATCCTGTGTCTGCATGTCACCATCTCTAGACCATACACACAGATCTAGCCTCTGTCTAGCCACACAGTGTGTCACTTCTCCCTCTTAATCTTATGAAGCAGCCTCAGTCAAATTGGACCTTTGCCCTTCTCACCCTTTCCTGTTAAATGTCCACCATGTCAGTTAGCTAACTGCTACTAGAACAAATCTCTCAGACAGAACATATAAAGAACAAGGGTTCCGTTTAGCTCATGGCTTTAGAGGTCTTACTTTGGACCTGTCGAAGTCCATTGTGCAGGGAACATGGAAAGGAGCCAAACCATTTGAGTCATAACTAGTGGAAAAAAGGGAAAAGGGAGGTGATGGGGGGTCTTACTCTCCCCAACTTCCAAAAACAATCTATTAGGTCCCACCCCATAAAGTTGCCACCATCTCCCAGTAGTGTTATCCTGGGAACCAAACCTTTGATGCACAGGCCTTTGAGGAACCTTCCAGACCAAAACTGTAGCACCAACTTCAATTACTGAGCCTTCTCCCAGCCAGGACTCCATTTCTTGTTTTGTTTGTTTGCTTTTTTTTGACACAGAGTTTCTCCAAGTAGCCCTGGCTGTTCTAGAACTTCCTCTATAGACCAGGCTGGCCTTGAATTCAGAGATCCATCTGCCTCTGTCTCCCACCTAGGACTCCACCTCTTAAGTCCCACTCTCCTTAGAGTCTGGACACAGACATCTTTGCCAGAATCTTCCTCTCTGCCCAGCCCCCTGCCCCTGTGGCTCATTCTTCTTAGGGTTCCTTTTCTAACCAAAATCAGAACCTCATTTTCTAAGGTGAGGCTGCTGACAAAAAAAAAGTGATGTTTGTCATGCTGCCAGGGGAAGGGGCAGCTTGAGGTAAATGAAGTTAGAGAGCCTTGCACGCCACAATCCCCAGGGCAGCAGTGAGGCATAGCAGCATATTTAATGTTCTCAAGATGCTTGCTTAGCCTCATCTGGCTCAGTGATACCCAAGTTTTCTGACCATAGCCTTGCTTATCCCCAAAGCATCAAGGACCCCCACCCATGGTGTGTGAAGCCCCATGGATCTAGATTTAATACAGTGTTTGGGTTTCAGCAGTTCCTCCCAGATCCTATGTCCTCCCATGCATGGGGACACAGAATCTGCACCATTGAAGGAAGATAAGTAAGAGGACTTAACATCAGTTTCAGAGGGATGGGCCTGCTCAAAGGTTCTTGTCATGGTTAGTTTTAATTGTCTGTTTGCCACAATCTAGAATCATCTGAGAAAAGAGTCACAGGGAGGGATTGTCTAGATCAGGTTGGTTTGTGAGCATGGCCGTGGGACATTCTCTTAAGTGAATAACCCAGTCCCCTTTAGGAAGCATCATGACCTGGTTTGTATCCTAGACTATTTACAAACAAGAGACTGAGCTGAATGGTGAGTGCTGAGTGCACTGATCCCTCTCTGCTGTTGACTGTGGAATGATGTGGCCAGCTGTCTTACGTACCTGTCACCATGACTTCCATGATGGACTGTGATCTGGAACTATGGACTGAAGTAAACTTTTTGTTCCCCAAGGTTGCCTTTGGCCACAGTGTTTGTCACAACAGAAATAAAACTAGGATAAAGGTCACCATTAGTTTAGTTTTTCTATGTCTGGTGATCACTATCATTTCCCACAAGTCACAATGTCATAGGGCAGGAGAGGTGATGCTGAGTGGAGGGAACGAACAGGTTTGCATCACGGACTGTCTTCATATTGGAGGGTGCCAGACCAGAAGAGCCGTCTGATGAAAGAGACATAATCCAGGTCAGCCGCAGGCCCAGTCTAAAGCCCAGACTGCCCCCGACCCTGCTCATTACTCCTCCACGAGTCTTGCCTGGGTCCATACACAGTCAGGGGAAGAGGAAATGGGAAATCCTGATGTCTAATGCCTAATGATGATATCATTCACTTCCTTGGATTGAGTCCCAAAGGGGTGGCTCTGGAAAGCCAGGAAATGGCAAAGCAGCCAGATAATCCCTGCCATACCCTCCAGAGAGCAGCACCAAGTTAACGGGCTTACTGCTGTCTCTCCAAAAGAGAGGCAGTCAGTGTGGCCACAGCCTGATGGTCAAATGCAGTCTTGTCATGTGAGGAGCTTATGGCAGAAGCAGTGTCAACTCATCTGCTGGCCGGGTCCTGGGAGGAGACCTACTGATGCCGCCTGAGGGCTGGCCCTGGGCCAGGCATGAAAGAGCCACTGGGAAAAGGAATAGACCCTATTCCCCAAACCTGTAACCTGCTCATACATCAGGCAAGACTTCTGGCTCTGTATGTAGGTAGCTGCATCCAGACATTTCCCTTCTAGAACCTTCCCTTTGTCTTCTCATTGTCTCTTACACAAGTGCTAGCTTTGTGACTGTCTCCACGTCCCTGCAGCCACGGCCTCAGAGTTTGGGTGTGTCTTGCTAACAGGTCACAGCCCTGCCCAGCCCTCCTCCTTTATCCCATCTCTCTTGTACACACCTGCATCTCCCAAGTGGCGGCCTGGCACCTGTGCCTGCCTTTGTTCAGCCTCTCAGGATAGCGAATCGAGTTCAGCATCACACTTCCTGAAGTCCTACAAAGAACAGTCGGGCGCTGGCCGCTCTGAAGACAGCTCAGCCTTGGGCTCCTGTCGTGCCTCCACAGCTCTGTGGCCTGCTGTGTGCCGGCTCACTCTCCTTACACACCTCATCCAGCCTTTGTTTCGGTTTGCACAGCTGAGCCCATCTCTCACTCTGCCCAGTACCTCACACATGTACTTCCCTGGCAGCTCCAGCTGAACCCCACACAACATGAGCAGCTGGGACACAGGCCCGGGCTGCATCTGAGAACAGAGTCTCACCAAGGCTTCCCTCTGTTGTCTTCAGCCCTTCCTCTTATAGATATGGTCTTCCTCTTATAGATATGGTCTTCCTCTTATAGATATGGTCTTCCTCTTATAGATATGGGCTCTATTGTTGTTTATCTTAACTTTTCATCTGATCTCACAGACTTAATTTCTAATCCATCATCCTACTTGAAATATTGGCCCCAAACTTAAAACAGTTTGATTGACAGCTTCTCAGCTTTACTCCATGGCGAAAGTCATGTGCATTCAGTAGAAGCCACAGTTCTGGTTTTAATTTCCTACTTCTCCCAGACTGGTAGTGCCATGATGACTTTTGCCATCCTGGGCAACTGCATCAAGCCATGGCCCTGAGTGTCACCGTGTCGGCACTGTGCTGGGATGCTAAGTACACTAGGCGTGTTCACAGCATTTTCAACCCATTATTTCAATTCACCAGGGTTTATTGGGTTGCAACTCAATGGTAAGTCAGAATCATCTGTTAAACTGAACTCAACAGCACACAATACACAGCTTCCTACTGACTGATGGGTGCCTGAGCCCAGCACCCAGGCAGCTGCTCATGTTCTCTCCTAGATTCCAGCTCTGGTTATTCAGATATTTACATTCTGAACGTTTATTAGATGGGGCACTTCCTATTGTGCTCTGTGCTAAAGAACAGTGAGGGTGACACACATCTCTCCTAGACTGAGACTTTGTCACCAGTGAGGAATTCCTTTTTCTGTCACAGGGACCTGAAGTGTTTTAGGTAGCAGGTCCTCTGAAGGATTTGTCACACGGCCAGGTTCCCCCACCCCACACCTCCTCCTGTGTAGCAGAGTTGACAGACAGCCACCAGCTGTGCCCTCTGGTTCCCCCACTGTGCTCATGTCAGGACCACACCTGCCTCTCTCAGCTGCTTCCCGTGAGCCTGGTGTCCATTAGAGGCAGGTATCTGTAACCTGACTTCTAGGATGGGGCCATCATGTCTAAGGTGGTATTCTGTTAATGAACAAAGTTATGTGAGAGACACCGCCCGCCCCATCAACCTGGTCCAGATTTTCTCAGAGGGTAGTCTCACAGTTCCTTCCCCCTCCCCCCATCCTTACTCTCCCAGATTTAATCCTGCATGTTGGCTGAAGGTCCTCTCTCTGCCCTTTTCCCTGGGCAAGCATGTTCCCTGGTGAAGCTATATCCAGTCCTATCCTGGAGCCTCTGCCTGGGATAACCTGTACCACTCAGCCTCAACTCACAGAGGACAAAAATTACAAGCAAAAGTCACCCTCCTCTGCTTTTCTGCAATAGGATCGACCCTGATTCACCCATTCATTCCCTCCCTCATCCCAACCCATGTCACCAGAAGTTTGTCCTCACTTGTGACCAATTATGGACCCTCATTTTTGCACACACCTGCCCTGTGTCCAGTTCTGGCCCTTGGTATAAAGACTCCACTGGTAGCTGAGGTCAGATATGTGCTCCCCTCCATTTGATGTTTCCCTAATGCCTCTGAGGCAGTGTAGAAAGTGGGGTGCCCAATGAACTCAGTTGATCAGATCATAGTCATCCTAAAAACCACCCAGTTCCAGCCATGAGGGGGCCTCTCCTCACACTGAAGATGAAGCAAACAGACGAATTCTCAGACAGCTGAGGCCGGCTGCAGAGAGGAGACTGAGCAGAGGTTGCTGCCATTGAGTTAGATTCTGCTTCCGTCTCCTCCCTCTGAGGGGTTAGTGCATTCAGCCCTCCATCCTCCCATGAAGGACATTGTAATCCAGGAACATCCGAGGATCTGGTCACCTTCCCAAAGCCACCAAACCTTGACCCCACTCTCTTTGCTGGGGTGTGAGCTAGGGTCAGGGGATCAGAGTCCTGTGATGGCCTCCGTGATTCCTCCACATGGAGTCTAATTTTTCACTAGAAGACCCATTTGTATCTGAAGAGCCTGGGCAGGAGAGATGACTCAGTCAGTAAAGCGCTGGCCTTACAAGCATGCAGATCTGAGTTCAGATTCCCGGTCTGCAGGTAAAAAGCCAGGGACAACAGCAAGCATCTGTAATCCTAGCACTGGGAGGCAGAGACCAGAAGCTCCCTGAAGCTCAATGGCTAAGCAACATAGATGAATTAATGAGCTCCAGATTTGGTAAGAGGGTATATCTCAAAAAAGGAGGTAGAGTATTTGAGTAAGATACCAGACACGGACCTCTGACTCCACAAGCACATACATGTACACAGGCACCCTCATGCACATATGCCCACACATGAGCATGTTACATATGCATACAACTCTCTCTCTCTCTCTCTCTCTCACACACACACACACACACACACACACAC
>LOJH01007219.1:3986-24363 GCA_001685095.1 Ellobius talpinus
CCAGGACAGGCTCCAAAGGTACAGAGAAACCCTGTCTTGAAAAACAAAAACAAAACAAAACAAAAAATAGAAGCCAGAGTGATATCAAATGCTAGAATTCTAGAATTTGGAAGATCACTGGGCGTTTAAAGACCACCCAGTTTACTGTTGTACATGTGAGTTGCAGAGCTTTATAGAAAGAGTGTCTCAAAGATCCAAAAAGAAGGCTGGGGGGATGGCTTGGCAGGCAAGAACTTTTGCTCTGCAAGCATGAGGAAATGAGCTTGAATTTTCAGCCCACATGTAAATAGTCAATCATGGCTATACATGTGTCCAGAACCACAGCTTTGGAGGAGTGGAGACAGGTGACAGTAAGCCAGAGAGCAATAGAAGAAGACATCAAATGTTCTGCTCTGGCCTCGATGCATGTGCACAAGGGTACAGATGGTTGCCATACTCATGTACTCATATACATGTGAATCCAAAAGGAAGGGGTGCACATCTGTAATCCCACCATTTCAAAGGTGGTGAAGGCAGGAGGATTAGGAATTCAAGGTCAGCAGCCCGGTGGTGGTGGTGGTGGTGGTGGTGGTCGGCTAGCACTGTTACACAGAGAAACCCTGAGATCCTATGGAGAAACAATGTATAGAAGTGTTCCTCTTACATTATGCACAATAGCTCAAAAAGGGAAGCATTTTTGGCTTATCCATGCAGCAGGATATTAGTTGGCCCCAAAAGAAAATCTTGATCCATGGTTAACTATGTCAAAACTTGAAAATATTAAGTGAAAGAATATAAAAACACAGATATTTATATTGCATGATTATGACTGTATTTGAGATGTCCTGAAGAGCAACTCTATAGTCAGTGAGTACATGAGTGATTCCCAGAGCTTGGGTATGGATATGAAGGGAATGGAGAATGATAGCTAACTGCTTGCCACAGAGTTTCTATTAGAAGTAATGAAAATGTTTGGGAATTAGATAGCACTGATGGTTGCACATCTTTGTGATTATATTAAGATGCCACTGAACTGTATATATTAAATACATGACTTATATGAAAGGTGAATTATATCTCAGTAAAGCTGTTTTATAAAGAAAAAGAAGAGGCTAGAAAGATGGCTCAGTGGGCCAGGGGGGTGGTGGTGCACCTAACACTCACGAGATAGAGGCAGGGGGATGTCTGTGAGTTCGAGGCCAGTCCAGTTTACAAAGCAAGTTCCAGGGCAGCCAGACCAGAGCTCAACAGTGAAACCCTGTCTTGAAAAAAAAAGAAAAGAAAAGAAAAGAAAGAAAAGAAAAAGAAAGACGGCTCAGTGATTAAGAGCACTTGCTATTGTTGTATAGACTGAAGTTCCTAGCTCTCAAATCCAGTGGCTCACAACCGCCTTTAACTCCAGCTCCATAGACTCTAATGCCCTCTACTAGTCTTCTTGGGCACCTGCACACATGAGGCATACATACACAGACACACACACACACATCACGCGCAAATAAAAGAACAACTGGATTTGTTGACAAACACCTGTAATTCCAAAAGATGGGAAGGTGAAGCTGGAGGATCGCTGGAAGTTCAAGGCCAGCCTGAGCTACAGTGTGAGGCACTGTTTCAAAGCAACGTGGGGGAAAAAAGCCAGCTGTGGTACGAGCCCATAATAATCCCAGCATTGGGAGGGTGAGGCAGAAGGGTGGTCAGTTCGAGGCCACACTGTACTAAAGGAAAAAGCAATGTAAGGGAAAAAAAGAGGAAAAAGAAAACAAGGGATTTAGAATCCCAGATTCAAAGTCAGAGTGGCTTGTTGAGGAAGGGGCTAGATGAAAATAAGTTGCAGTACTCCAAGCTTTGTGCTGGGTACTTGTACATTATTAGCCCTCCAGTTTATGGACCATTGGGGAAACAGCCCTGACTTAGCAAGCAATCTTGGCTAGTATGCTTTTGATAGCTCCAGACAAAATCTTGCGACCGCAGCAGGTGGCCCAGGGCTCCCGGAGGAGGAGCTGGCTCGTGCCTTAGGCCCTAGGGGGTGTGGTGCAGGCGCGCACGGATTCCAGGGTTGCTGGAGGGAGCAAGCTAGGAGCTGGGGGTGTGGAGAAGCGCGCGCCTAGGACTCAGCCATTGAGTGTAGGGGGTCGTTTCTCAGGAAGGGTTCCCCAGCGGCCCATGGGCGTTTTGCGCTGTGCCCTAAAGTCTTGGACCCGAGGAGCAGCGGCCTCATTCCCATGCGCTCTGCCTCTCAGGCCCGGGTCCATCCTCCCTGAGAGCCCCCTCCTGGTGCGGTGGTACGGTCCAGGTTTAAAAGGCCCAGGCGGCCTCGGGCCAGCCCAGTGTGTGGGCGACGGCGGTTGCAGTTTTCACTGCGTGCGGGGTGAGGCTGAGTGGCTACGCGAGTGGGGCTGCTGTAGGGCACGGGGACACGTCCACGTGGCCAGGAGTGGCCACCCCGAGTCAGCCACGTTGGAGGGACAGGTAGGTGGCCGCCATCCTTACAACGTGTGTGCCAGTAGCCTGATGGATGTCCGGGATTCAGACAGCCTAGGGGTCCAGATGGTTTCAGGGGTCAGGCCCTGTCCCTGCCTCTCGAGGCTCACTAGGCACTCACTATATGCCCTGAGTAGGAAGAGACGGTCAACTCTATTGTAGCCCCGTTGCCTTATATGATCCTTTTGTAGAGGAGGAGCAGTATCTCTGAGCATTGCTGTAGCTTCTGCATCGACTAAGGTCTCCACGGTTGTGCCTAGGGGTGCCCCCAATGGGGGCAGGACTGGCTGGGTTGTTAGCACAATGGGGGAGCATTGTGGGAGAGCAGGGGCTGTGAACCCACATATCTGTATGGAGCTTTCCTCATTATCGTGCTCTTTGCTGCCAGGTCTGTAACAGAGGGGCTGGGTGCGTCTGTGATGCCTGAGGTTGCCACTTAGAGGTGGGGGCTGGGGTGGGGTCTTGGGCTGCAAATCACTACTTTCCAGGTCTCATTTCCAGTCTGTCCCTGGCCAGTTTCTAAAATTGGCTTTCTGCAGAGTGTAGAAGAGGTGAGGGCAGGATGCAGCTGCTTTTCTCTTTCTCCTTCTATTCTTCTGGCTGTTGCATGAGGGGTCCTGGATGCAGACCTGACAAAAGAACCCCAGAGAGCTGATCAATCTGAGCTGAAACTTGGCAGTTTCAAACTGGAATTGCTCCCTGTTCCTGCTTTTCTTTTTTTCTTTTCTGTGACTCCTTGCTTCCCCTCCCATGCTGAGTCCCTCCTGTGTCCCTTGGGAATTGGGCAGTGAGAAGGTAGCACTGTGCTCTGCTCCACTGACTACAAGAGACTGCTCTGCTTTGCAGCCTGGGGCTGGCTGGGTGTGGCCTGGGGGAGAACTGCACTTTCCCTATCCCTGTGGGCCTTGCCCTACATCCCTAGGGCTGCAATTGTATTTGGGGATGCTGCTTCCGACATATAAGACTTCTGGGACTCTCATAAGTGGGGAAGACCCCTCTGCCCCTACCTCTCTCTGACTGACTTCTGGATCTTCAGGGAGAGCCACATAGGCCTGGCAGGGCATCTGTCTGCCTGTATCTGAGCAAAGCTTGACTTACGTCTGTCTCGGTGAGAGTCTTGGCTTTGTGTTGCAGCAGAAAGGCCAGACAGCAGACTCCTGAATAGGCAGCCAAGGCCCTCAGGGGGAGAAAGCACCTGAGAGACCATGAGCTAGAAAAGTGGTGGCACTGAAACCAGCCTCAGGCCTTAATTCTCCAGAGCTTCTCTCTAGAACTCCTGTTGGTAGCACCACTCACAGAGAAGCATTCCCTACCCCCAGCATGTGATTGTTCTCTCTTTGCCTTTCTCCTTCCCCAGCTCAAGCAAGGAGTATTTGGGTCTAGGCTCCCCTGTGATGTTCTCCTGTGCCATCAACTGTTCTCAGCCTTGGGGTGTAATGTTTGGGTCCCAGTTCTGGTATGGCCTCCCACCCCATCCTTTTAAGCATCTGGCTCTGCTGCCCCCTTGGGTGTGGCCCAGTTAAGACAAGGCTTCTTGGCTTCTTTCCAGTACAGGGGTGGAGGATGATTGATGGCTTTTAAGCTTGCCTGTGCTTGTTACTCATTCATTTGCCCTATTAGAGGCCCTTCCCCTCTCCCAGCCTCAGTCCCCATCTGGGGCTCTGTCATGTTGGATGAGTTTCCCTGCCCCTCTGTGGCATGGAGTGGAGCCTGGCCTGCCAGGGTCCCTGGGCTGGGCAGGTCGGGGGGAGGGAGAAGAGCTTGGGCCTGGGGTCTCTGACTTCCACTTGTTGTCTCTCCTCAGGCCTGTCCCTGGTACAGCTGCCGGTCATGCCCACTGTCTGCCTTCTCCCATTGCTATTCTTCACTATAGGAGGGTGCCTGGGTAGCAGCAGGCCCTTTCGTACCTTTGTGGTGACCGATACCAAACTGACTCACCTGACTGTCCACCGAGTGACTGGGGAGGTATTTGTAGGTGCAGTGAACCGAGTTTTCAAGCTGGCTCCAAACCTGACTGAGCTACGGGCCCATGTTACAGGGCCCGTTGAGGACAATTCTCGTTGCTACCCACCCCCTAGCATGCGTGTGTGCTCCCATCGCCTGGTGCCTGTGGACAATGTGAACAAGCTCCTCCTCATAGACTATGCAGCCCGTCGTCTGGTAGCTTGTGGCAGTATCTGGCAGGGCATCTGCCAATTCCTGCGTCTGGATGATCTCTTCAAGTTGGGTGAGCCCCACCATCGCAAGGAGCATTATCTGTCAGGGGCCCAAGAGCCTGACTCTATGGCTGGCGTCATTGTTGAACAGGGCCAGGGGCCTAGCAAGCTGTTTGTGGGCACTGCAGTTGATGGCAAGTCTGAATACTTTCCCACCTTGAGTTCCCGTAAGCTCATCGACGATGAAGACAGTGCAGATATGTTCAGTCTGGTGGGTGAGATATTATGCCTGTTTGTTCTGTCCTCTTTCTTCTGCTTCTTATGAGTCCAGGCCTTATTCACTCCTTTCTCTCAGTCTTGATCCTACTTCTTGGGAAGGAAAGCTTTGGTTTGAGAGGGAATTTATGACCCTTCACCGACACAGATGTAGATCAGCTGCTGAGGACAGGAAATTGGGCAGAATTCACCTGTGGAAAGCCTGTCTCTGGAGAGGCTGAGGTCACCTTGCACTCTGTGCCTTGGATTCCAGTAATTGCCCAGGCAGGGCAGGTGGGAGATCACAGGGGAAGCCTTTGGAAGGCCACATTGTTAGAGCAGGGTTGGGGAGTCAAGGTGGGGAAGGGAGCAGGTCTTTATCCTGGATTCATACTTTGCTCTACTCTCCAGGTGTACCAGGATGAGTTTGTCTCCTCTCAGATCAAGATTCCTTCAGACACACTTTCCCTGTACCCTGCCTTTGACATCTACTACACATATGGCTTTGTCAGTGCCTCCTTCGTGTACTTCTTAACACTGCAGCTGGACACCCAGCAGACGCTGCTGGATACAGCAGGCGAGAAGTTCTTCACATCCAAGATTGTGCGCATGTGTTCAGGAGACTCAGAGTTCTACTCTTACGTAGAGTTTCCCATTGGCTGCTCCTGGCATGGTGTGGAGTACCGCTTAGTGCAGAGTGCCCACTTGGCCAAGCCTGGCCAGCTCCTGGCCCAGGCTTTGGGTGTGCCAGCCGATGAAGATGTCCTCTTCACCATCTTCTCTCAGGGCCAGAAGAACCGGGCCAGCCCACCTCGGCAGACCATCCTTTGCCTCTTCACCCTCAGCAACATCAATGCCCACATCCGGCAGCGAATCCAATCATGCTACCGTGGGGAGGGCACACTGGCCCTGCCCTGGCTGCTGAATAAGGAGCTGCCATGCATCAACACCGTGAGCCCTTTGCTTGCCCTGCTGTCCCTGTGCTACACATGACAACTCTGTCTTTCTGCTTCTCTGCTGGGTGGCTGTCTGTCCAATCTCAGGCTTGGCATGGTCCTGGGAGTGACTGACACCTTTGTTCTGACACCTGCTTTGCCTTTCTTGAGAGCCTAACTCTGTACTTATGTCTTGGCCAGTGTCCTGTTTATATATTGTCACCTTCATTTTTCTGACTCTCTATTAATTCCCAGCTTGCTCTCTGTTCTATATCAAGTCTTGTAAACCCAGGTTTCTCCTCCCTCTCCCTGCTTTCTGTCACCAGTCCCATTTTCCCATGGGGGTCCTAGGGCAAACTGTCAGGCATGTCTGGAGGGCAGTAGCTTCCAGGTTCTGCTTCTTTACAGAACATGGAATCTAATAGCATCTCTCACTCACCCCTCCTGTGTCACCAGCCCATGCAGATCAATGGAAACTTCTGTGGGTTAGTGTTGAATCAACCATTGGGTGGCCTACACGTGATTGAGGGGCTACCCCTGTTGGCTGACAGCTCTGACGGCATGGCCAGTGTAGCTGCTTATACCTACCACCAGCACTCTGTGGTTTTCATCGGTACACGCAGTGGTAATCTGAAGAAGGTTGGTCCTAGAACCCTTGTATTATGGGAATGGGAATGTTTTTTCACACTATGGGAAGAAGGACTGGGGAACAGAATGTGCACATGAGCCTAGGTTACTCTGAACTGGGTATGATGACATCCCAGGTGAGGCTCCAAGAGCTGAGTCCTACTCCTTGGGTGGCTCCTCTGCCATCTACCTTCACCAGCATTTTTTTTTAGCTGAATCCAAGATAGTCTTTGCCTTTGCCTAAGGCTGTGGCTGTTGGAGCTCCAGGCCTTCTGACTGAGTGCAGGCTCAAGGAGGTCCTGTCTGACAAGCTCAGCTGCAATCTAGAAAGTCCCTGGGTACTGGGAACTATGGTAGGGTGAAGCTGGCCTGTCATTTCTCTGTCCTGGTTTGTGGCTCAGGTGCGGGTTGATGGCTCTCAGGATGCCCAGCTGTATGAGACGGTCTCTGTGGTAGAGGGCAGCCCCATACTCCGAGACCTGCTCTTTAGCCCTGACCACCAGCACATCTACCTCCTGAGTGAGAAGCAGGTGGGCCCGTGGTGGGTGGTGGTGGATGGTGGGGCAGGGGTGGGCTGTGTGCTGATGTGGCTGTTCCCAGGTGAGCCAACTCCCGGTGGAGACCTGTGAGCAGTATCTGAGCTGCGCTGCATGCCTGGGCTCAGGGGACCCACACTGTGGTTGGTGTGTGCTACAGCACAGGTGAGGGCAGTGGGTGAGGGACATGGGGCAGCAATGGGCTCCCTGGGGCCATTATCTTGGGAGACAGAAGGACTTAGGAGGGCCTTGCCAACTGGACAGAAGCCAGCCACACTTGCTATACTTTCCTTCACCCACCTGCTCCATTTGCCTCAGTCTTGAGCCTTGAGCCTTCCCCTCCCTCCCTTCTCCTCCACTTTCTCCAGCTAATGAGCAGAACTTCTACCCTGAGTGACGTCCCTTGGATCTCAGGGGATGAGGCCAAGGCACACTGTTGCCTGGCAGTAGGAGCTGGGTATGCTGTCCTCTGCCCCCCTCAGCCTCTTACTGCAACCCCATCTGGTCCCCCCTGGGACAGTGCTCAGACGACTCTGGCCTGTCCCTACGCAGGTGCTGCCGTGAAGGGGCCTGTCCAGGTGCCTCTGCTCCACAAGGCTTTGCCGAGGAGCTGAACAAATGTGTACAGGTGCGGGTCCGGCCCAATAATGTGTCGGTGACATCCCCTGGAGTGCAGGTAAGTGATATGGTGGGTACTTGGGCCCATTGTGCTTCATGAGGGAGGGGCACATTCTGCTCTGAGCTCTCTGCCTTCCCCAGCTGACCATAGCCGTGCGCAACGTCCCAGACCTTAGTGCGGGTGTGAGCTGTTCCTTCGAGGATGTGACTAAAAGTGAGGCTATTCTGCTGCCCTCTGGAGAGCTGCGTTGCCCTTCACCATCCCTCCAGGAGCTCCAGACACTTACCAGAGGGCATGGTCAGTGGACTGGGGCTGTTTTGGGTATTGTGGGATAGGGTAGGATCCCAGGCTAGTTGGTGATGGCCACCTGTTTGCTGCAGGGGCCACTCGTACTGTGCAGCTGCAGCTGCTCTCCATGGAGACCGGTGTGAGGTTTGCTGGGGTTGACTTTGTCTTCTACAACTGCAGTGCCCTCCAGTCGTGAGTACCAGGTCCAGAATCTGTCCCTAGGCCAGGGATAGGTGCTCTTGGATATACAAAACTTGCAGTGTGGTTGTCTCTAGGACTTTCAGGGTGAGCTCTGTCCCCACTTCTGTCCAATCCTGATGTGCACTGTGTGACTTATGCAGGTTCTGCCTACCCTCTTCATTTGTTCCCCAGTGCATTTTGTGGGAGGGTGAGAACAGGGTGGTGTAACCTTCTCTGTTATTTCTGAAGCCACTTCCCTCTCCAGGTGCATGTCCTGTGTTGGCAGTCCTTACCCCTGCCACTGGTGTAAGTACCGCCATGTGTGTACCAGCCACCCACACGAGTGCTCCTTCCAGGAGGGCAGGGTCCACAGCCCTGAGGTGAGGTGGTGCAGTGCGCTGCAAAAGATTGGGCTCCTTGGCTGGCCTCTCCCTTTTTTGTTTGTTCTACTATTTCCCTTCGGCCTAGAGAAAGGTGGGTAGCTCAGCATGCTCTGAGTGCCGTTCTCCTCCCAGGGATGCCCTGAGATCCTGCCTCGAGGAGACCTCTTGATCCCTGTGGGCGTCATGCAGCCTCTAACCCTGCGGGCTAAGAATCTGCCACAACCTCAGTCAGGCCAGAAGAATTATGAATGTGTAGTCCGTGTACAGGGGCGGCAGCATCGGGTACCTGCGGTGCGCTTTAACAGCAGCAGTGTACAGTGCCAGAATGCTTCGGTGAGGTCCAGGGTGGGTCAGCCAGGGACAATTGTTTTGTTGTTATTGTTGTTGTTGTCAGTGGTGGTGGGTTTTTTGTTGTTGTTGTTGTTGTTTGTTTGTGGGGTTTTTTTTGGCGTGTGCTCAGCTTACTGATCTGGAAGCCTCTGGTTCATCTGGTTGATCCTGGCAGGCACTTTTTAGTCTTTTTTTTTAAATCGGGGATTCCTAAATTGGGCAAGGATTTTGCTCATCTTATTTATACTCATGTGGTTCCATTTTTCTTAGTATTTCTATGAAGGTGATGAGTTTGGTGACACCGAACTGGACTTCTCTGTGGTCTGGGATGGAGATTTCCCCATTGATAAGCCTCCCAGCTTCCGAGGTAAGGCATGACATCGGTCCAAGGAATGTGCTCCTGGGGCAGGGTTGACACTGCCGGGGGCAAGTCTGGAGGCCCTAGAGCCCCCTGCTTCCCTGCCACTGCCTGCCCCATCAGTAGTCTTCTGTGCCTGCAGCCCTTCTTTACAAGTGCTGGGCTCAGCGGCCTAGTTGTGGCCTCTGCCTCAAAGCTGATCCCCGTTTCAACTGTGGCTGGTGCATCTCGGAGCGCAAGTGCCAACTGCGGGCTCACTGCCCAGCTCCCAAGAGCAACTGGATGCACCCAAGCCAGAAGGGTGCCCGATGCAGCCATCCCCGAGTCACCCAGGTTAGCTTCCCACACTAGGCCTGCCTGGCTTGCTGGACATGTGTGCGTCTGGCCTGATATTCTTGCCTCTGCTCCTGTTCTACAGATCCACCCACTCACAGGACCCAAGGAAGGTGGCACCCGGGTCACCATCGTGGGTGAGAACCTGGGCCTCACTTTCCGTGAGGTTGGCCTGCGAGTAGCTGGTGTACGTTGTAACGCCATCCCCACCGAATATGTTAGTGCTGAAAGGTGAGTGTGGCAATGTTGAGTACACTGTCCTTGTGTGCCACAGCTGGTCCTGACCTTCTGTGACTCCTAGGGTTGTGTGTGAGATGGAGGAATCACTGGTGCCCAGCCCACCACCTGGGCCTGCTGAGCTCTGTGTAGGTGACTGTTCAGCTGACTTTCGCACACAGTCTGAGCAGCTCTACAGCTTTGTGGTATGTGGCCTACCAGTCCCTTTCCCTTCCCAAGCTTTCTCCCTCCTCTATCTGAGGGAATGTGGAGTAGCCAATGGATGGGGCTGGCTCCTACCTCCTCTTAAGGGCTGCTTCTTTCCCAGACCCCAACATTTGATCGTGTGAGTCCTACTCGGGGCCCAGCTTCTGGGGGCACTCGGCTCACCATCTCTGGAACTTCTCTGGATGCTGGCAGCAGGGTCACAGTGATTGTAAGAGATGGCGAGTGCCAATTTGTGAGGTGGGCCTGAGCACAAGCAGTCTGGAGTTGAGCGTTATGTGGAGGGCTATGGGGACAGGGTTGTCAAAGGTGCCAGGCCACCTGCTTCAAGCCTACCTGCTTTCTTATGTAGGAGAGATGCCAAGGCAATCGTGTGTATCTCACCTGTCTCCACCCTGGGCCCAAGTCAGGCCCCTATCAGCCTTGCCATCGACCATGCCAACATCTCCAGCCCTGGAGTCATCTATACCTACACCCAGGACCCCACTGTCACCCACCTTGAGCCAACCTGGAGCATCATCAAGTGAGACCCTGAGGAGGATGGGATTCAGGACTGAGTTGGGGCTCTGAGTGTCTCTCTTTGGGCTTTACCTGTTACTGGGACCTTGGGGCATCAAATCCTTCCTGAACCCACATCAGTAGGGGACACAGAGTTCTCCTGCCCATATAGAGCCTTGCACCTACTAAATGATCCAAAATTCGAGGCTCTGAGCTCTCAGAAAAACCTTGGTAACTTCAGGGCAGGGTGGGGGAGGGAGCC
Organism: Ellobius talpinus; assembly: GCA_001685095.1. Taxonomy (NCBI): domain Eukaryota; kingdom Metazoa; phylum Chordata; class Mammalia; order Rodentia; family Cricetidae; genus Ellobius; species Ellobius talpinus. Next base: position 14,648 of record LOJH01007219.1, read on the forward strand.
TGAGACCCTCCCCCATCTCTCCAGTGGAAGTACTGCCATCACTGTGAGTGGGACCCATCTGCTGACGGTGCAAGAACCCCGCGTACGGGCAAAGTACCGTGGTATTGAGACCACTAATGTAAGTAGCAGCTTCCTACTCCTCTCCCACCCTTTCTACTTACTCAAGGCTTCATGCACTGAGGTAATTGCCATTGTCTCCACAGACATGCCAGGTGATCAATGACACTGCGATGTTATGTAAGGCCCCTGGCATCTTCCTTGGGCACCCTCAGCCTCGGGCCCAAGGCGAGCACCCTGATGAGTTTGGCTTCTTGCTGGATCATGTGCAGACAGCTCGCTCCCTCAACCGTTCTTCCTTCACCTACTATCCCGATCCCAGCTTTGAACCACTTGGGCCATCTGGTGTGCTAGATGTCAAACCTGGCTCACATGTTGTATTGAAGGTGCTGGGAATAGGGGTAGGGAGTAGAAAGGAGGGGAGGAGCAGACACCTGGAGAGCTTCACTGTGTCTGTGTGGGTTATCTACTGTTAGGGCAAGAACCTGATCCCTGCTGCAGCTGGCAGCTCCCGCCTCAACTATACAGTGCTGATTGGAGGACAGCCATGTGCACTAACTGTTTCAGATACTCAACTTCTGTGTGATTCCCCCAGCCAGACAGGCCGGCAGCCAGTCATGGTGCGTATAGGCTTCAGAGGCCACCAGGGCAGCCTTGGGTGTACATGGGTGTTGGTTCACCTTGAGCCTCCTATTACAGGTGCTGGTGGGTGGCTTGGAGTTCTGGTTGGGCACCCTGCACATCACTGCTGATCGGGCACTAACTTTACCAGCTATGGTGGGGTTGGCAGCAGGGGGTGGGCTCTTGCTGCTGGCCATCACTGCAGTGCTGGTCGCCTATAAGCGAAAGACTCAAGATGCAGACCGAACACTGAAGCGGCTCCAGCTACAGATGGACAACCTGGAATCTCGTGTGGCGCTGGAGTGCAAAGAAGGTGCCTAAAGCTGGGAGTGTACCACAGCATGTGAGAGCTGAGCAATTTCCCTGCCTCTCGCTCAACTCATTCCACCCTACTTTCCCCCAGCTTTTGCTGAGCTACAGACAGATATCAATGAACTGACAAACCACATGGATGGTGTGCAGATTCCCTTCTTGGACTATCGAACCTATGCTGTGCGGGTGCTTTTCCCTGGCATTGAGGCCCACCCAGTGCTCAAGGAGCTGGATGTGAGCCACCCCCTGCCCCCACAGTCCATTCGTGTTCTATTTTCCCCATAGCCACCACTACCTACCTTCTGAGAATCTCTGGTCCCCACAGACTCCCCCCAATGTGGAGAAGGCCCTACGCCTGTTTGGGCAGCTGCTGCACAGCCGTGCCTTCCTGCTCACCTTCATCCACACTTTGGAGGCCCAGAGCAGCTTCTCTATGCGTGACCGTGGCACTGTAGCGTCACTCACCATGGTGGCCCTGCAGAGCCGGCTTGACTATGCCACTGGACTACTCAAGCAACTGCTGGCTGACCTCATAGAGAAAAACCTGGAGAGCAAGAACCACCCAAAGCTGCTATTGCGCAGGTATGTAACTATCTTGCCTGGCCTCTCCCCCAGCCCCCTCCTCCATTTCCTATTTTGGGCCCTTCTGTCTGTTCAAGCCCCACCCTTGCCAGGCCAGGGCCTCAGGACCTGTATCTTACCACAGGACAGAGTCAGTGGCTGAGAAGATGCTCACCAACTGGTTTACATTCCTGCTGCATAAGTTCCTGAAGGTGTGCTTAGTAGGGCTGGGCAGCAGGGGAGGAATGTTCATGGGTGGATGCAGTTGATTGGTAGGCCAGACTGGCAGCCAGCTATGCTCTTGACTCTGGGTGTAGGAGTGTGCTGGGGAGCCACTTTTCCTGCTGTACTGCGCCATTAAGCAACAGATGGAGAAAGGGCCCATTGATGCCATAACAGGCGAGGCCCGCTACTCCTTAAGTGAAGATAAACTCATCCGGCAGCAGATTGACTACAAGACCCTGGTGAGCATGGGGCCATGTGAATAGGAGAAGGGGTGGAGGAGCCTTGCTCAGGATTGATGTGCTGGGGTTCCTTCACTCTTAGACTCTTCATTGTGTGTGCCCGGAGAGCGAGGGCAGTGCTCAGGTCCCTGTGAAGGTTCTCAACTGTGACAGCATCACCCAGGCCAAAGACAAGCTGTTGGATACTGTGTACAAGGGTAAACCATACTCTCAGCGCCCCAAAGCTGAGGACATGGACTTGGGTAAGGTCTCTCCCCTTTCTCCTAGCCCCCAACCTTCCAAACCCTCCCAGGGGGCTCTCACACTCTGTACCTGAGCTGTATTTCTTAAGAGAAGTGAGCCTAAGGCTTTGTGGGGTAAATGTCCCTAAGAGCTGACTGTGGTCTGCAGAATGGCGCCAGGGCCGCATGGCCCGAATCATCCTTCAAGATGAGGATGTCACTACAAAGATAGAGTGTGACTGGAAGAGGGTCAACTCACTGGCCCACTACCAGGTGAGGAACTGGCAGCCTATTCACCCCCCAGGCTACCTAGGAGCCGTGGCTAGGTCTGCTCCCAGCCCTTATCCTTATCCTCATGAGCCCTCTTCATGGGGCCTTGTTTACCACTACATTGAAGAGCCTGGATGAGTGGTGGCCCCTTGGCTTCCTGCACTGCCCCTTCTTTGTCTTTGGACCTCTAGGTGACAGATGGTTCCTTAGTAGCCCTGGTGCCCAAACAAGTGTCTGCCTATAACATGGCCAACTCCTTCACCTTCACCCGTTCACTCAGTCGCTACGGTAGGTATCCTCATCATGGTGACTTCTGCTGACCCTTCAATTAAGGCTGTATACGCCATCTTTGGAAGCCCCAAGAAGTTGTCTTGACCCAGCTGGAAAGACCATTACTTTGGGCACCCGTTCTGTAGAGCCTGGTAGGGAGGGGTGGCAAGAACAGATGGGTTCCACAAAGGCTCCTGGGCTCTTGGAGGAGAGTGGAGTAAGAGGGTGGGTAATGGCCAGGGCCTATTGGGGCCTAAGGGTCACATCTCTCCTCTGCCCTAGAGAGCTTGCTCCGTGCTGCCAGCAGCCCAGATAGCCTCCGTTCCCGAGCACCTATGCTTACACCTGACCAGGAGGCAGGCACCAAGCTGTGGCATCTGGTGAAGAACCATGATCATGCTGATCACCGAGAGGGAGACCGTGGCAGCAAGATGGTCTCAGAAATATATCTGACAAGGCTGCTGGCCACCAAGGTGTGGGCCTGCCCCAGGCTCCCTTGGTATCTGCATAGATACCCTCTAGCCCAGCCTTAGCCATGAGATGAGCTGGTCTTACCAGTAGGACCTCTAGGCCTGAGGTCAAGAGCCGGTCCATTTTAGGAATGCTGGCCCTTCAGGAAAGTTCTTTACTGAGCTTTTCTTCCCCTGACTGTCAGATTTGGGGAACTCCTTGACATAGTGGCCTTACTGTCATTCATAGGGCACATTGCAGAAGTTTGTGGATGACCTATTTGAAACTGTGTTCAGTACGGCCCATCGGGGCTCAGCTTTACCCTTGGCCATCAAGTACATGTTTGACTTCCTGGATGAACAGGCTGACCAGCGCCAGATCAGTGACCCTGATGTGCGCCACACCTGGAAAAGCAACTGGTATTTATTAGTTCCTGGCTACTGCTAGCTCTTTTGAGGATGGGTGGGAGGAAGAGACTAGTGACTTAGCCAAGGCCCATGGAGGCAGGTTGACTGGCAGCTGAATAGCCTATCAGGCAAAAGGGATGAGACAGCGGCTTGGCCTGGAACTGAATATGAGTATATAGAAGATGGGTACTGCTGGATTGTGCGGATGGAAAATGCTAGTCTAGCACTGGCATTGGCCATTTTCTCCAGGGTCCTACACAGAGTAGAGATATTGATGACTTGGCACAGGTGGAGACAGTGAAAACTTCAGGGGTGGAGATTGAGAACAGAAAGCCTGAGTCAAGCAGAAAGTTAAAGAAAAAATCATTTACCCTAAATGTGTCCTTCCTGTTACCTCAGGAGTAGTTATGAGCTGGCCAGACAGGAACAAGGTGTAAAGGAAGGCAGTGGGGGAAAAGGGGCCCATACAGCTACTGGGGAGTCTCGAGTTGTATATCCCTCTGTTCAGCTTACCTCTGCGTTTCTGGGTGAATGTGATCAAGAACCCGCAGTTTGTGTTTGACATCCACAAGAATAGCATCACGGATGCCTGTTTGTCAGTGGTGGCCCAGACCTTCATGGACTCCTGTTCTACATCAGAGCACCGTCTGGGCAAGGACTCCCCTTCCAACAAGCTGCTCTACGCCAAGGATATCCCTAATTACAAGAGCTGGGTGGAGAGGTGGGCCCTGGGAAACTGCTGTGTGTGCATGGTGGCAGGTTGGAACTGCCTGCCTAAACAGCCTGAGGCTGGCCAAATACTGATGACACATGAGTTTTGGCTTTTGTGCATGTGCATGATTGACTCACCCAGGGTTTCTACAGGTACTACCGAGATATCGCAAAGATGGCATCAATCAGTGACCAGGACATGGATGCCTACCTAGTGGAACAATCCCGCCTCCATGCCAATGACTTCAATGTCCTAAGTGCACTCAGTGAGCTCTACTTCTATGTCACCAAGTATCGTCAGGAGGTATGTTGATGCAGCTTACGGATCCCCAGTTGCACGGTTCTGATGATGCAATTAGGGGCAAAGGCAGGGAGGTTGATGGATTGAGGAGTGCCAAAGATTTGAGCAAGATGGAACACAGAATCCATCTTGTATCATGTCCACATTTCATTCCTTGCCTAGGGCCAGCATGGGTAATAATTTCCCTAGATGCTGGGATTTAAGGAATACAGGAGAGAAACCACTAGCTGGAGTATAAAATTACCACTGGATAAAAGTTAAAAGGCTGAAGAATCAGAAGAAGTAGGCAAAGGGTTATGGGGTGGGGCCAGAGGTAGGGGCATCCAGTTGTTAGCAGGGCCTGTGGCTTTTGTGGTTGGAGATGCCAGCAGACAGAGGAACACAAAAGGGTGTGGAGGCCCAGATTCATGTTCTGAGTAGCTGGATGTTGGCCACAAGCTGGAATCAAGGATGACGACAGGACTTCTTCAGCCTAAGTAGCAGACGGGATGAAGTTCACCACCATAAACTCAGTAATGCTACAAACCGCAGGAAAGACTGTGTATGGATCAGCCTTGTGGGGCCCAGGGAACAAAGTCAAGAATCTTCAGAGCCACTCAAGTCATCCATAGAAAGTGCTAAAGCCCCGAGGGAACATAGAGCATCTTGGGTTGGGTAGCAGGGATGGAATCAAAGTTGATTGGGTCCCACTGGGAAGGTTGAGCCCAGTTACCATTCTCTTGCTAACTAGACTTACAATGACAAGTATGCAAGGCACAGGAGTCGATAGATTCAGGGGAAGTCTTGGAAGGAAGTACACTTTTGGAAACCATAGATGGAATTTAAAGCCCTGAGGCAGGGGATGGGGAAAATGGCTCAGTTGATCGAGTACCTGGTATGAAAGCATGAGGACCTGAATTTGGATTTAGAGCACCCATGTAAAAATATTGGGTGTGGTGGCATATGTCTATAATCCCAGCACTGGGGAGTGGAGATAGACAAATCTTCATAGCTCCTTGGTCAGTCAGTCTAGCCAATCAATGAATTCTCTGTTCCATGAAAGACCATATCTCAAAAAATAAAGTGGATGGGCTGGAGAGATGGCAAAGCAGTTAAGAGCACTTTCTGTTCTTCCAGAGGATCCAAGTTTGATTCCCAGCACCCATATGGCAACTCACAGTCTCCTAGCTCCAGTTTCAGGGAATCCGGTCTCCTCTGACTTCTGTGGTCACCACATGTGATATACATACATACATGCAAGCAAAACACTCACACATTTTTAAAAAGGTGGAGAATGATAAAGACACCAGGTATTGACCTCTTGGACTCCACATCCATGCATGTGTACATAGACAAGTAGAGATGTGCATGCAAGATTAATCCCTGGACAGGCATGGTGGCACATACCTTTAGTCCCTGCACTTAGGAGGCAGAGTCAGGCAGATTGCTGTGTTTCAAGGGTAACCTGGTCTACAAAGTGAGTTGCAGGACAGTCAGAGATACATAGTGAGATAATGTCTCAAAAAAAAGGAGCTCACAACGGGAGATCAAGGGGCTATAGAGGGAGATCTGGCCAAGCACAGCACTCTGAGCCCCTCACAGGTCAAAGAGGAAAGAGGGAACTAGCAGAGGACTGGGAAGAACCCAGAGGTGGCTGGTACAGTCAGCTCTGTATCCTGAGCCAGGCCCCTGCATGGATCAAGGAGGATGGAATGGTCAGATTTGCCAAGGAGATGTTGGAGTTTGGGTTAGGCGGAAAAAGGAATTGATAACAGCAGGTATGGCTCACTCTCCAAAGAGGTTACACATGAGCCATGATAGGAGAGAAATCTCTGGAATTGGGGATGGTATTAGGAGTCAAGGAAACGTCGGTGGTTTTGCTGGGAAATTAGAGGTTTAGAGCTTGAGCTTGGCACAGGGACTGAAGCCTGTGGGAGGGAAGCACCCATCTGGGAAGCAAGGACTTTGTGCAGAAGTGGTGCCCTGCCTTGGAGTCTGCTCCAGTGGATCCTTATCTCCTAGATCCTTACCTCACTGGACCGAGATGCCTCTTGTCGGAAGCACAAGCTTCGACAGAAGCTGGAGCAGATCATCAGCCTGGTGTCCAGCAGCAGCTGAGTGGGGAGATGGTGAGGAGGGGGCTTCTCACTTCTGAGACATTCTCTGAGCCAGGGGAGTGGCTGGCTCTAGCATGAGTCTCTAGGGCTGAGATCCAGATCTGGTGTTGTTGGGGAGGTTACCAGGCCAAGTTGCCCCCATCACACCTGGGCCCCCTTCATTAGTGCCTTGCTTTGGGCCCTGCAGGGGGAGGGGGTGATAGGACCAAGCTCCCCACTACCAGCAGCAGCAATACCCCCACCCTCTTACCTTGTGTTCCTATGTCAAGAGAGCCCTTGCCCTCCTAGCTCTGTACACCCTACCCACCTATTTATTAACCTAACCCCACCTTAATTTCCATATGTAAATATACATGTCCCATGGAATATTGCCAGCCTCACAGACCTGCCTCCTTGGTTGATCTGGGCCTTGCTTCCTGGTTCCTTTGTGACATTGCCAGCCTTGGCTCAGCCTCTGGCATCTCACCTTTGCCGTGTCAGGCCCCACTTGTCCTAAGAGAGCCTCAGTACCAGCAGCATTTGGGGTTGGATGATACATCTTGAAGCTGCCCTCAGATTGGCTGGGCCTGGCCAGCCATTGTCCCTCTACAGATGTTTCAGGTGTCAGACCACATTTTCATGGGGCCTGTTGTCTCTGAGAGAACTATAACCAGGTTGTGCCTGGGCCTCTGGGACATTCCTTGTGTCCCTACTGCCAAATTTCCTCAGTGTTGTAGGCACTTGCCCTGAACCCCTTCAGCCTCAGCTGCCCCATCATGTGCCCACCCCTAAGGGGCCAAGGTGGCAGTGCCTTACTGTTTTGTGTCTCCTGCCTCCTCTGAGGAATCTGACCCTGTCTGATGGTTCCAGACCCCCAATCTACTCTTCTTTTGTTGCATGAGTTTTTCTTTGTTGTTGTAATTTTTTCCTAATTAAATGTTGGGAGATGGGGTCAGTGCATATCTTTGTCTTTGGGGCAAGTGGGTAGACCTGCTGGGCTGTGGATGAGTCAGACTGTGGGAGGAAATACTTTATAGTATTTCTGATGATTTGAGGAAGATCATAGCAATGGGTAGTCCATTAGGCAATCCTGGTGGCTCCTACTTCAAAACTGAATAAATCTGCTTCCTTTCCCTTGCATTCACTGTTTCTACTCAGATTTGCCCATCTCCCTGCTTCTACTCTGCCCTTTTAGCCCATTATTAGTTGGAGTTGAAGACAGAGAGATGCTGCAAATAAGAGACATGTCCCCCCGTGTTACAAATATTCTTCAGTGGGGGCTAGAGAGATGGTGGGGTGGTTAAGAGCATGGGTTGCTCTTCCACAGGATCCAGGTTCAATTCCCAGCACCCACATAGTGGCTCACAACCATGTGTATCTCCAGTTCCAGGAAATCTGATACCCTCTTCTGGCCTCCTCAGGCACCAGGCATGCACATGATATACATGCAGGCAAAACACACACACACATAAAACATAAAATCAAACTAATTTAAAAGAAAAACTTTCAGTGTCTTCACTTGTTTCCAAAATTCCGAAGATATGGCAACTCATTGAATTATAATTGCGGTGTATCTCCCTGTATGTGAATTACCCCCATCATTTGTTAGATGATGCATATGTGGTGAAGATATTGTACGATAAAAAAAAAGATAGCTTGGGACTGAGGAAATGGTTCAGTGTCACACAAACTTGAGGACTGGAGTTTGGACAGTAATTACAGCACTCAGAAAGCAGAAATGAGGGTAGGTATCCTGGGACAAGCTGGATATGGATAGCCTTGCTAGTCATATAGACAAGCTTTGGGTTCAACTGGAAAAACCTTACCTTATAGAATAAGGTGGAGAGTGATAGAAAAAACTCAACATCAACCTCAGGCCTCCACACATAAACAGGTGTTCCATAGATACTGGATCATGCATATACATACACATGAGAAAAATCAAATAAAAGCTGGGCGGGGGTGGTTAACTCCTTTAATCCCAGCACTTGGGAAGCAGAGGCAGGCCTGGTCTACAGAGTGAGTTCCAGGACAGCTAGGACTGTTACACAGAGAAACCCTGTCTTGGAAAACCAAAAATAAATAAATAAATCATGGTAGCTTGCTCCTGGTAGTTTGGAGGTGGCAGCAGGAATTCAAATACAGCCTCAGCTATATGCTAAACTCTAGGCCAGCATGGGCCATATGAACTATCAAAAAACAATATGAAAACCACACCTGGCTTGTGGGATTTTTTTTCGCTAAAAGGTTAAAGTCTTGTTTTGCAGCTGTAGCTGCCTCATAAGACCTGTACAAGATCAAGGTAGCCAACAGTCTAGTATTAAGGGGGAGCAGTTCATGAGCTCCCACCTATAACTGGGGAGCTATTAACAGTGGATGGCTTCTAGGGGAGGGAAAATCAGTTTTCTTTAAGGGTGTGGCTTTTTATAGGTCAACCATGTTCCAGTGAATGGCCCCACACCCAGAAATACATGGGCAGCACAAATTGGACTTGATGATTATATTTAAAAAGAGGACACAGTTGGGGAGGGAGTTAAAGAAGCAGTGGTGAATCTGGGAGGAGTTAAGGGAGGGGTGGGGGTGAATGATCACAATACATTGTATGAAATTCTCAAAGAATTAATTAAAAATATTGTAAGTCCCTTGTTTGGGAGACTGAAGAGGTGGCCCAGCCACTAAGGGTACATACTGCTGTTTTTCCAGAGGACTTGAATTTAGTTCCTGGCATCCACAGCAGTGAACTCAGCTGCAGCTCCAGAGGATCTGATGCCTTCTTCTGGTCTCCAGGGGCACTTGCACTCACATGCACAAACTCAAACTTAGCGTGCACACACACACACAATTTTTAAATTAAATCTTGTGTCTTAAACATGGTGTCTTCAGCATAGGGACTTACATTCATCTCTCCAGCCCCTGTCTCTAAAATAAAGATTAAGAAAAAGAAATAAGGGGCTGGAGAGATGGCTCAGTGGTTAAGAGCATTGCCTGCTCTTCCA
>LOJH01007220.1:0-10765 GCA_001685095.1 Ellobius talpinus
CAACACTTGGGCAGCTTTTTAAAAGTTTATTTATAAAGTGTGTGTGCACATGTGTGTGTGTGTTCATGTGTGTGGGAGGTGCCCTCAGATGCCAGAGAGCTGGAGTTACAGACAGTTGTAAACGGCCTGACAAGGGTGCTGGGCATGAACACTGGTCCTCTGGAAGAGCAACCAGTGCTCTTAAATTCTGAGCCGTCTTCAACTCTGATTTTATGGGTGTGTGTGGAGTTGGGGAGAGTGGGGGAATGGGGGAGGGGTGGCTTTAAATTTCTAATTGTGAATCAAATAAATATGCCCAGTTTTTCCAAAATTAAGCATTGAAAATCTCTTCCCCATGTGACATGCCCGTGTGTGGGGCATCTGCTATTTAAAGGGAGAAACTGTGTTGTGTTTTGTATCTACCATATAACAGAGTGTAATGTTCTATACAAAATGAGTATGGACTTGACTTCTTAAAATTCTGTATTTTTATATGGATGAGTTTTTGTATGCATATGTATCTGTACCACATGTATGGTTGGTGCCCTTGGAGGCCAGAAGAGATCATCAGACCTGGAGTTACAGGTGTTTATGAGGCACCATGTGGTATTGGGAACTGAACCTAGGCCCTCGGGAAGAGCAGCAAGTACTTTTAACTGCTGAACCATCTCTCCAGCCTCTTAGGCTTTTAACGTTTTTTGACATTATAAAGTTATGAATTCTTGACATAAGACAGCTTACAAACCTTCATTTGAAGTTCCGTGAAAATTTATCAAACGAATATCCATGTGACTGCCTTTTCTCTTGAAAATGGCATTTTCTTTTCTTTTTTTTCTTTTCGTTTTTTTGAGACAGGATTTTTCTGTGTAGCCCTGGCTGTCCTGGAACTCACTCTGTAGACCAGGTTGGCCTTGAACTCAGATCTGTCAACCACCGCCTCCAGAGTGCTGGGATAAAAGGTGTGTGCTACCGAGGCCCAGCTTGAAAATGGTGTTTTCTGAGGTTGGAATTCATTGAGTGTCCTGTCTCATTTTGCCACTTCTGGATGGTTTTGTAAGCAGCATGGTTTAGTGGCGCCTATCTTTGAATGTTTAAATGGAGTAGTCTAGTTTCACTGGTTCAGTGTTTGGCTTCAGTCCCTTGTTGTGGTCTTGTGGTAGTGCGCTGGCTGTGGGGCTACTATTGCAGGTGCGCTTCTGACTCACCCCAGCTGTGACTGATAGATTCATCCTTTCTACAGTTGCTGGACTGTGAGCATGTGTTAGTCAGTGTGTACTGTTACAACACAGATGCTGCACAGTGGACAGCTTAAACCAGCATCCTCACAGTTTGGCAGCTGGAGATTCTAAGGCTGAGGTGCACAGAGAGCTCCTTTTCTAGCTGGGATATGAGCTCTTCTCTGATGTGTCCTCACTTGGTCCAGAGCAGGGAACAAGCAGGATTAAGATTTCTGGGTCTTGTGTGTGTGTGTGTGTGTGTGTGTAGGTTTGTAGGTGTGTGTGTAGGTGTATATGTGCATGTGTGTGGAGTCTAGAAGTCAACATCCAGTAACTTCTTGATCATTTCCGCTTTTCTGAGTCAATGTCTTTTCAGTGTATGTGGACGTCATCAGTGTGGCTAGGCTGATGAACACAAAAGATCTGCTTTTTTGTTTGTTTGTTTTGCACACACACATATGGTCCCACTTCCCTAAATTGGAGAAGTGGCCACGCCCAACTTCTTAATGGTTGCTGGGGATCTGAGCTCCTAACTCATGTTTGCACAGCAAGCGCTTTACCCACAGACCCCCTCCCCAGAATCCGTCTCACAAGAATTGTGCATTGAGAGAGAGAAAGAACCAGAACGTGAACGCACATGCATGCTGATACCTCCTGGCTAGAGTTAGAGGCAGTGCTGCTTGTATGGATGGTAGTAGCTGAACTCTGATCCTCTCCCTAGCCCCAAGGCTCCGCTTCCATGGCCTAATTACTTCTTTGGAAACTCTCTTCTTGGTGCCATCACACCAGGGTTTGGACTTCAGCATGTTCTGCTGCACACAGATTTTCCACCCTTGTGTGTTGCTCCCTGTTTTCACAGTTGCTCATAATACTGTGAAATCCTTTCACACTTGTTTTGGTGCATGTGACCAGAATTTTTTATGGAATTAGATCACAAATGATGGCTTGCAGCATGGTTTCATACTAAACTTTTTATGTGTTTAGCGTATGTGTGTGTCTGTGTGTCTGTGTGTTTGGAAGTCAGACGGTAGTTTGTTAGGAGTTGGTTCTTTTCTTTCACCCCATGGATTCCAGGGATCAAACTGAGGTCATCCAGCTTGATGGCAAGTGCCTTAACCATTGAGCTCTGTCTCACAGACCCCAGCTCTTGTTTAAAAGACAATAAATTTTATTTCTTTGTAATTTTATTAATTTCGTGCATCTCAACATACTCTCATGTTGTCGTAGTTACACACATTTAAAAGTTAGAGATTAATGTTGGTACACTACTCACTAGTCTCCTAAACCCTCCTCAGTGGGCTTCCACCAGTTTCCTGTTCTGTTGTGAATAGTTGTCCCCATTGACAGGAGCCAAACTTAACAACTTACAGTGTGTATGGCTCCCAGTTACAGTTTACCTGACTGTTAGCCTTACAGTATCCAATCAGGACACTTGTCCAAGTGATTATTGCTCTTGGAGTCTGACTCTTTCACTTTGAAAAATTAATTTCAACTCATTTAAAAAGTTACATGAGTCAATAGTTCATTTTCTTTTAGCAGATAAACTTCACCTAGCATGACATTAGCCATATCACAGTAAGTGGTGAGTATGCACACAGTGTATGGCCAGTTCTTGTCTAGTTCTAACATTTTCATTGCCCCAGTGAAACTCCATGCCGCTAAACTGTTGCTCCTCATCGTTTCCCTTGCAGCTGCCGCTCTTGCAGCTGCTGCTCTTTCTGTTACAGGTGGATCTACGGGGCAGTTTCCATGAATGGATACATACACCGTGGAGCCTTTGTGGCGTCTTTTCCCTTTACAGTGTTTTCAAGCCTCATAAATGTCAGGGTGTACCAGTCCTTCGTTTCTATTTATTTTTAAATTTCTATCACATTTTATGATGAGGAATGTGTGGTTGCAAAGGTCAGAACTTGCAAGAATCAATTATTTCTTTCCATTGTTTGGGTCCTGGGGAGGGATTCAAGTCTCCAGGCTTGCATGACAAGTACCTTTACCCACTGACCCAGATCACCAGCCTCATTTCTGTTTTTTAAACCATGGTAAAATATATCTAATAAAGTTACCATATAGCCAGGCTGTGGTGGCCCCACATTTAATCCCACAGTCAGGAGGTAGAGGCAGATGGATCTGAGTTCTGAGCCAGCCTGGTCTACAGTGCAAGTTCCAGGACAGCTAGGGCTACACAGAGAAACCCTGTCTCGTGTGTTGACATGCATGTCGTTGAGGTCATTAAATACATGTGCTGCATTGCTCGGCCATCCCCACTGTCTGCAGAACTGTCAGCTAAACAGACCCGTACCTGTTGAAGTCACTGCCCACTTCCCACTCTTCTTGGCCCTTGATGACCTCTACTTTAGACGTCTGGTTTACCTTCTCGCTTGTGAATTTGCCTCTTCTAGATGTTTGTCTTTGAGACTGGGTCTCTTGTAGCCTGGGATAGCCTTGAATTTGCTATGTAACCGAGGTTGCCCTTGAATCCTGATCTCTCAGATACTGGGATTACAGGCATGCATCCCCAAACCTACTGTGTCTACTGTATTTTACTAAGGTCTATATGATAGCTGTATCAGAATTTCACCCCTGCTGGGCCTGGAGGCACTGCCTGTAAGCTGCCTACTCAGGAGCCTGAAACAGGAGGATTTCAGTCGCAAAACTAGCCAGGGTAACTTCAAAAAACACTGTCTTAATTTTCTTTAAGGGGGCTGGGAATAATAATGATAGAGTTTTTGTATAGTATGTGTTGTAGGGCTTTATTGCTTTGAAGAGACACTACGACCATAGCAGCTCTTACAAAGGAAAACATCTAAGTGGTGCTGGCTTACATTTCAGAGATTTAGTCCATTGTGATGGGAAGCGTGGCTGATTCCATGCAGACATGATGCTGGAAAGGGTAGCTGAGAGCTCCGTATCTGGATCCACGGGCAGCAGGAGTGAGTGTCACACTAGACCTGGCTTTAGTGACACACATCCTCCAGCAAAGCTACACCTACCCCAAACCCAGCAAGGCCACATCTCCTAGTAGTGCCCCTCCACTATGGGCCTATGGGAGCCATTTTTATTCAGACCACCGCAGTGTGTTTAAAGTCCTGCATCCAACCCCCAATGCTACAACAGAGAACTTACTCGTTCCTGGGGCAGTGTTCTTCTGATGGATCTGGATGTACCACATCTAACATATTTCTTCGTCTGTTGACGGGCACTGTGTTTGGGGATGCTGCTGTCGTGACCCTGGCATTTGGTTCCCTTCTGTAGTGCATCTGCCATAGCTCGCGGACTCCTGGTCAGAGTGTGTGTGCAGAAGCAGAGTCGCTCTGTCCTGTAGCACAGAACTCAGCTCTGTTGGCTGATGGGGAGCTGAATTCCAGATGGTAGACCACAGTCGTGATGGTGCTTGAATTTATCAGATTTCTAAATTTCCCATTTGGTGATATGTTTTATTGTGAATTTTATTTTATTGTGTATTTCCTGATAGGGACTGAACACAGTTTTTACATGTTTATATACTATTTGTAACATACTTGTTAACTTCCTATTAGTGGTTTGCCTTTTTCTGAATGAGTGTTGCCTTAATTGTCTCCAAATAATGCTTGCTCTTGGTATTTCTGCAGAACAAATAGTGGAGAAAGATGAAGGCCCATATTACACTCACCTGGGATCTGGCCCCACAGTAGCCTCTATCCGGGAACTCATGGAGGAGCGGTGAGTGATGCCCACATCCAGGGAGAATGGGGCCTCTTGGGTGGAATGTGGATGCTAAGCACCTGAGGCTGTAGGGTTGTGCTAGGTGCACTAGGGAGAAACCCCGTATCTGGACAGTGGCAAGTTCAGTGTGGGACTCTCACTTCCTGTCTGGGTTTTATTCCTTCCATAGATATGCCCTACCCCTTCCCTTGTTCCTGAAAAACACAGCTGTGTGGTGTTAGGTTTATGGAGTTAGTTTCCCGCAGCCTGATTTTCTTGGATAGCGTTTCTACAGCGTTGCTTACCCCGCTCCCTGTGCTCCTAACATCCTGCAAAGGGTGCTTAGGGCTCAAGTTCCAATCAGCTGACTTTTCTTGCCTTGATTTCCCACCCCCACCAAAATCACTTCACAAATGAGGTCTGTCCTGAATTTTCCTGTATGAAATTTTCTGGCTTCGTGCGCACATTTATACAAGAGGTTTTGAAAGACTCTGGGGTGCTCAGGGGCAGAGTGCAAGTTGGTACAAAAGTAGCTTGTTTTTAGTTAGTTCACTTTAGATGAAAACATTGAGTTGAGTTACATCTGTGGATTTTTAATTTTTGATGCTTTTAAGTAGTTGAAGACATCATGAGTTTGTATTAGTACTCAAGGGCTGTGGGGTCACTTAGCTCCCCTTTTTCCTTATCTTTTTTGGGGGGTGGGGAGATGAAAGGTTTATTCTAGGTTACAATTGGGGACCCAGTCTATTATGGTAGAGAGGCGTTGTGACTGGACTCTTGTGCAGTTTCGGCCACATTGTTTCTGGAGTCAGGAGCTCCTTTTTCTTTATTCTTTCATATAAAGACTTTATTTACTTATTTATGGGTTCTGTTGTTGTTTTAAGACAGGATCTCTCTATGTAACCCAGGCTGTCCTAGAACCTGCTATGTAGACCAGGCTGTCTTCAAACTCGAGATCTATCTACCTCTGCTTTCTGAGTTCTGGGATTAAAAGCGTGCATGCACCGCTGTGCCTGCTCACAAAGAGCCTTTAACGTCTGCACAGGCCGCAGCAGATAATAGCACTGTGTGTGGAGCTCTGTAGCTAAGAGTGTGTGTGGATGCTGTCGCTGCCTGGGTCCCTCCTGATCCCACTACTGAGTCCCCCTTGGGTCAGTTGAGTGACTCAGTTTTCTTTTCTACAAAACAGAGATGGCACAAGGACACACTGTACGAATGCTATGGACATACACTGAGCTGGCATAAAAATTGAAGAGTGGGTTTCAGGTGTACAGAAAAGGGTGGCAGTCTTTGCCGACACACACACACACACACACACACACCGCGCGCGCGCGCGCGCGCGCGTGCGTGCGTGCCTGCATGCGTGCACGCACTGATATTTCAAAACCAATCATTAGAATTTTAAATAAAGCAAAAGTAAAGGTGATCTACATTTGCTGATGCATATGCATACCGTTTTGTGGAAGGCTTTAGTGTCTTAGTTTTTACAAGAATGAGAGCCAGTTCTTCTGTGCCGAGGGGAGCTGGGCTAAGCCTGTCAGTGCAGCAGGGAAATGGGATGGAGAATCTGTCTTAAGCAGAGCTTGATGGAGGTCATTGATGTGCAGTAATCATTTCCTGTGCCATCTGGAAACATTTCTATTCAAAATAGCCATCAGAGGAGCCCATTTGATCAGAGACCTCCCCTGCAATGCAATCCTGATTTAAAGGGCCCTGCCTGAGCCCAGGACGAGAGACTTAGATCCATGTGTGTTTGTATGTGTGCCTGCTACAGCTGACAGACTACACCAGACCACATTTAGACAATGACTTTTTGTTGGTGGTAGTTATTTTTTTATTGTTGTTTTGGTTTTTATTTGTTTGTTTGAGACAGAGTTTTGGGCATCCCAGGCAGACCTTAAACTTTCTGTGTATCTGACACTGTCCTTGATGTCCTAGTCCTTCTGCCTCTGCCTCTCAAGTGTTGGGGTCTGGTCCGCACTCCAGACGTGGCTGGTGGCTTTGGTAAGGGGTTGCAGGTCTTTGTTTGCTCAAGTTTGAGTCGGGAGAGTGTGTGGTGTCAGTCTTAGCTGTTTGGTTGTACTCCTTTGGGGGGAGGGGATGTCAGTAATCTTATAAGATTTCCAGACGGCTAAGTCTAAGTAATTTTAATCATAGCAGCGTGACTCTGAAGGAAGTGATAGTGTTAAGATTGTCCTTTTTGCCTCCCTGCTTTAAAAATAACAGCCAGCTATAGATTCTTCAGAAAGCCATCCAAGGGAGGAACCCTGGGAGAGCTGGGAATGCTTGTATTTTCCTCGGCACCTGGCTTGTTTCACCATAAGAACTCCATGAGTCATGGAGCAGGTTGTGCCTCCATCTTCATATTGCCTGCCCGTGAGCTGAGAGCCAGATCCACTCGCCCCACCCTGGGAGGAAGGTGAGGGCTTATCTTCGGTGGTGGGAGTCTGCTTAGACCTCCCGTGAATCTTGCTGATACAATCCTATGAGTTGCTATTAATGCCTTTTTTCTCATATGATAAATTCTTCCAGGCTCAGCTCTTAAAAACAGCACAAAACCTGTGACCACATTTTGTACAGCAGCTCATCTTTCCCTGTCTTATAGATGTCGTCTCATTCTGGAACAAGAAGGGAAGCGGATGAATGGTGGATTTCTTACGAGGGTGTCAAGTTTGTGGCTGTTCCAGCTAACTTTGGACCTCTCTCTTCACTTTTTCTTAGTAGTATGACTGTTTTGTCAGGGCTTGGCCAAAGTCAGGGAGGGAGCATATACTGATATCAAAAAGACCTTGGTGTTTTAGCTATTTGTAAGGCACAAAACTGAAGGAGAGGTGGAGTTGAAAGCAAATTCTAAAATGTCCCAATGTATTTATGGGCATCATACTTACTGGATACCCAGGTCCTGGTGTTGATAATTGGAGTCAGTAGTCAAGCTTCAAACTGTAGATGGCCCACTACCCAGAGCCTTGAGTTCTATCAAGGAAAGGTCCTCTGCAGCACCGCAATGCAGAGCCTGCACTGCTCACAGGTCCTCTGAGCTTGGGGAGGACTGATCTCATTAGCATGCTCGAGCAAACCCTGGGGAAGTCCAGCTTTAATGCATCTCAAATTTGAGTGGGAATCCAAAGCTGCTGAGGGCTTGTGAAAGCACAGGCAGGACACTGGGCCCCACCCAAGAACCTCCCTACCTCCCTACCTGACTCCCAGTGAGACCTCTGTTGATGAGCCTGGAACCACCCTTCAAGAATCATAGGCCAAGTTGTTAGTTGTTCTTGCTGATGCTTTAACTGGTCCTGGCAGACTCACTTAGAGCCTGGCAATTTGCACTCTTCATGATAAGCCAGGAAGTGAGATATTTAAAGAGAAAGAACCAAAGCAGAAATCAGTTATCAAGTTCTGTTGAGAGGAAAAGGGGCCATCAAGATGACTCAGTAGGTAAATTAAAGGCCTTTGCTGTCAAACCTGAATGTAATCTGAAAACCCTCAGGGTGAAAGAGAAACTGACTCCCACTCTGACCTCCACACATACACCATGGCACACTCCCTTCCCCCAAATGTTTTTAAATTAAAAAAAATCCTAATTTGTATGTATTGGTGTTTTCCCTGCATGTATGTCTGTAAGAGGGTGTCCATCGGGTAACCTGGAACTGGACTTACAGTTATGAGCTGCCATGTGGGTGCTGGGAATTGGACCTGGGTTCTTTGGCAGAACAGCCAGTGCTCTTAACCTCTGAGCCATCTCTCCAGCCCCTTTATGACCTTTTTCTTGGTTTGGTTTGGTTTGGTTTTTTCGACAGTGTTTCTCTGTGTAACAGCTCTGACTGTCCTGGAACTTGCTTTGTGGACCAGGCTGGCCTTCAACTTGGAGATCCACCTACTTCTGCCTCCCGAATACTGAGATTAAAGGTGTATGCTACTACCACTTGGCTTTTTTCTTTCTTTTTTTTTAAAAAAAAGGAACAAGAAAGTTTAGCTTGGTTAGTCAACTTAGTCCCCACCACCACCCTTTTTTGTCTCTAGTGAAAACTTTGAGGTGCTTTCTCACTGCGACGGTGATGGTGGGGAAGGAGCTGGTCAGGAAGCCAGCACCAGTGCCAGCATCGGTGTCCTCAGCTCACCCTTCTGTGAGGAATATGATATTCCCTCTCAGTGAGAGTGCTGTGGCAGTCTTATGCTAGTCTCCTGACAGGGATCCCTAGACAAACCTGGGTCCCAGGCCTGCCCTCGGGGACTGTGTCCTGATAAGCCTGCTGAGCTGAGACCTGTCCAGGCACCAAACAAAGGCAGTGTTGTCAGGTCCCGCTACAGCAGTGCTGAATAGTGTCTGCAAGCACTTCCTATAAGGTACTGGGAGCCCTCGCCGGTTAATGTGGTCAGAAGCGCTTCTCATCCTCCCCTAAGATCTGAGCGAGATAGACAACTTAGTTCAGTGTTTGAAAGGAAACTCTGTTTCTTTTTCCATTAGGGAAATGCAACAAGGAGACTTTTAAGACATCTAAGTAATGGCAGAACATGGTGCATACCTCTAACCCCAGCCCTTAGGCATCTAAGGTCGTGAGGACTGTGAGTTCCTAGACCAGCCTAGGCTACATAGTGAGACTCTGTCTCGGAAGGAGGAAAGGAAGGAAGGAGGTAAGGAGGGAGGGAGGGAAGGAAGGAAGGAAAGAAAAATAGAAAGAAAAAGAAGGAAAGAAAGAAAACCACCTGTACAGAGTAGGGAAAGCACTTTGACCACTGATTTTTCCACAAGACATTTTGTTAAAGGCAAGGTAGACATAGGTATTAGAAAAATTATAGGCCAACGGGAAGCACTTTGTACCACTGAGCTGCATCCAAGACCAGTGCCCTTGTGCACTGGGTCCTGAGGTACAGTGATTCATCACAGTGGAGCAGATGAGACGAAGAATGGCCTGTCTTAAAGCTGCAGTCATTGGGATAGCATTATGCCTTATTAAATGTCATGATCAAACGGAACTCACTACAGAATACAAGGACTGGACTTAGTCTGTTTAAAAAGCCTGCCCATGTCACTGCCAGAGGATGGCTTAACAGAATGCTTGCTCTGCAATCCCAAGGACCAGAGTCTGGGTGTCAGCACCTACAGAGCAAGCCAGACACCTTGCAAATGCCTATAATTCTAGCCGCAAGGGATCTGATGCCCTCTGACTTCCGTATTCTCACAGGTATGCACACTCATACAAACACACACATACACAGAATAAACCAATCCTTTAAAAAATACCATGTTAATTGATTAAAGAGAGAAAATGCTTTAGTCATCTGTCTTTCTAGGTGTTAAAAATTCATTGGCTAAGTTAATTGATGCCGAGCTAAAGGCCCTCGATCCTAAAGGGACTTCCTCGGTGTACCCTTCAAAGGAAGGACATCTTTGTCTCAACTCCAGCCACCTTCATACAGACAGATGGTTGGAAACACTCTCAGTGAAGTCCAGAATGAGCAAAGATGCCCTAGCATGTCAGGAGATCTGTTAGTACAGACAGACCGGAAGAGTATGCAGGCCAGAATGGCAAGTGATCCTTGTCTGCAGATGATTGTTGGAGGAGGGAGCTTGTTGGTTCCAGGCTGCCCAGCTAGCTTAGATAATCGCACAGAAACTGTATTAATTAAATCACTGCTTGGCCCATTAGCTCTAGCTTCTTATTGGCTAACTCTTATATTAATTTAACCCATTCTGTTAATCTGCATATCACCACGAGGTCATGACCTACCAGCAAAGTTTCAGCACGTCTATCCCCAGCAGCGGCTCCATGGCATCTCTCTGACTCCGCCCTTCTCCTCCCATGCTATAGGCTAAGCCAGTTCTTTATTCATTTACCAATAAAAGCAACACACAGACAGAAGGACCTCCCACACCACTCTTCTCTTGT
>LOJH01007220.1:22570-37266 GCA_001685095.1 Ellobius talpinus
GGCCTGCAGGCATACACACAGACAGAATATTGTATACATAATAAATAAATTTTTAAAAAAGAAAGAAAGGTTACCTTAGAAGCAAAGGAGCTGAGCAGTCAGGAATTCAGGGAGAAGGTTTTGCCCATTAATGTGGCACAGTACCACAGTGGACTATGGGCAGAACAGGTGCCCTTGTCCCAGGTGAGCCACACTGGGGTATAAGAGATAATGAGTAACTGAGCCTCTTAAAGCTGCCTCCCAGGCTCTGTGTTGTTAGTTTTAGAACCTTCAGTGGTCAGGAGAGTACGATGGGACAAGGTGGATGGCTGGTAGTAGGACTTTGTGGAGGTCACATGGTTGTAAGCCCAAGCGTGGACTCCAGTTCCATTTTCTCTCCCTGTGGGGTAGGTCTGCACCCTGACCAAGGAAGACAATCGCTGCGTGGGCCAGATCCCCGAGGATGAGCAGCTGCACGTACTACCCCTGTACAAGATGGCCAGCACGGATGAGTTTGGCAGTGAGGAGAACCAGAATGCTAAGGTGAGCAGTGGGGCCATCCAGGTGCTCACTGCATTCCCTAGAGAGGTCCGGCGTCTGCCTGAGCCTGCCAAGTCTTGCCGCCAGCGGCAGCTAGAAGCCAGGAAGGCAGCAGCTGAGAAGAAAAAATTGCAGAAGGAGAAGCTGAGCACACCAGAGAAGATCAAGCAGGAGGCTCTGGAGTTGGCTGGCGTTACCACTGACCCAGGTGAGCAAGGGGGTACTATAGCACAGGTATGAGCCCTGTCCTCAAGGGGTATCACCTCCCCCTCACGTCACACTGGCCACTTAGGAGGGGAGGTCCTGAGGCGTTTCACTCTGTCCATCAGAAAAGTGTCTTATGAAGCACCAGGCACAGCATTTGGCTTCTCCAGTGAGCGCTCACTGTGTCTGGGGAGAAGGCTGTTATTTCAGAGTCCACAATAGGAAGTGGCTGTGAGTGTCTGAGTGCCCACTCCTCCCTGACAGGAGTCCTCGCTATGACCCTAAGCCCACACTTGAGAAGGTGAGCTTCAGTTGAAGCTAAGGCGTTTTCTGGGGTCAGACAGAGTTATGGCAGGTAGGACATGGCCTCTCCACAAGCTATCTCTCTTCACCTTGAAGTTTTTGGGGGGGTTCCCAGGGAGCAAGTCCCAGCTGGGCTTGAACTCACCTCAGTACCTCATCCAGCCTGGCTCTGCAGAGAGAACAGCTCTCAGGCAAGGAAGGAGGTTCTAGCTCTGTTCTTTGCACCTAGACCTTGCCGGGGCTGTGGTGTCTGCCCCCGTTTCTACCTTGCCTTCTGCCTTTCCCAGGCCTGTCTCTGAAAGGTGGATTATCGCAGCAAAGCCTGAAGCCCTCCATCAAAGTGGAGCCTCAAAACCACTTCAGCTCCTTCAAGTACAGTGGCAATGCAGTGGTGGAGAGCTACTCGGTGCTAGGCAGCTGCCGGCCCTCTGACCCCTACAGCATGAGCAGTGTGTATTCCTATCACTCTCGCTATGCACAGCCCAGCCTGGCCTCCGTCAACGGCTTCCACTCCAAGTACACACTTCCCTCCTTCGGCTACTATGGCTTTCCATCTAGCAACCCTGTCTTCCCCTCCCAGTTCCTAGGCCCCAGTACCTGGGGACACAGTGCCAGTGGGAGCAGTTTTGAGAAGAAGCCAGACCTCCATGCTCTACACAACAGCCTGAACCCGGCCTACGGTGGTGCTGAGTTTGCCGAGCTGCCGGGCCAGGCTGTTTCCACGGATACCCACCACCCCACCCCTCACCACCAGCAGCCTGCTTATCTAGGCCCCAAGGAATATCTGCTACCCAAGGTCCCCCAGCTCCACCCAGCATCCAGGGACCCCTCTCCCTTTGCTCAGAGCTCCAGTTGCTACAACAGATCCATCAAGCAAGAGCCAATAGACCCTCTGACCCAGGCTGAGTCTGTGCCCAGAGACTCTGGTAAGATGGTCAGAACACCCTTGCCCGAGGCATCTCAGAATGGGGGACCCAGTCATCTGTGGGGACAGTACTCAGGAGGCCCAAGCATGTCCCCCAAGAGGACTAACAGTGTAGGGGGCAACTGGGGAGTGTTCCCTTCTGGGGAAAGCCCCACCGTTGTTCCAGACAAGCTCAATTCTTTTGGGGCCAGCTGTCTGACCCCTTCACACTTCCCAGATAGCCAGTGGGGACTGTTCACTGGCGAAGGCCAGCAGTCGGCCCCCCATCCTGGAGGACAGCTTCGAGGCAAACCCTGGAGCCCCTGCAAGTTTGGGAACAGCACTTCGGCCTTGACTGGTTCCAGCCTGACTGAGAAGCCATGGGGGGTTGGAACAGGGGATTTCAGCTCTGCCCTGAAAGGTGGTCCTGGGTTCCAAGACAAGTTGTGGAATCCTGTGAAAGTAGAGGAGGGAAGGATTCCCACACCGGGGGCCAGCCAGCTGGACAAAGCCTGGCAGGCCTTTGGCATGCCCTTGGGCTCCAGTGAGAAGCTATTTGGGGCCCTGAAGTCAGAGGAAAAGCTGTGGGATCCATTCAGCCTGGAGGAGGGGACAGCTGAAGAGCCCCCAAGCAAGGGGGTGAAGGAAGAGAAGAGTGGCCCAGGAGTGGAAGAGGAAGAGGAGGAGCTGTGGTCAGACAGCGAACACAACTTCCTGGATGAGAACATTGGCGGAGTGGCTGTGGCCCCTGCCCACTGCTCCATTCTCATCGAGTGTGCCCGGCGAGAGCTTCATGCCACCACACCACTCAAGAAACCCAACCGCTGCCACCCCACCCGCATCTCGTTGGTCTTCTACCAACACAAGAACCTCAACCAGCCCAACCACGGGCTGGCGCTCTGGGAGGCCAAGATGAAGCAGCTGGCTGAGCGGGCGCGACAGCGGCAGGAGGAGGCTGCACGCCTCGGCCTGGGCCAGCAGGAGGCCAAGCTCTATGGGAAGAAGCGCAAATGGGGGGGTGCTATGGTGCCTGAGCCCCAGCACAAAGAAAAGAAGGGGGCTGTCCCCACCCGGCAGGCGCTGGCCATGCCCACAGACTCAGCGGTCACCGTGTCCTCTTACGCCTACACAAAGGTTACTGGCCCCTACAGCCGCTGGATCTAGGTGCCAGGAGCCAGCGTACCTCAGCGTCGGGCCCGGCCCGAGCTGCCTCTGTGGTGCTTTTGCCCTCATGCCCAGGGGGCGGGTTGGGGGTGCAGAAGTCTCTCTATATCTACATATATGGATATGCCTATCATATATATGTATTTATGGTCCAAACCTCAGAACTGACCCGCCCCTCCCTCCCCTACTTCCCCAGCACTTTGAAGAAGAAACTACGGCTGTCGGGTGATTTTTTTTTTCGTGATCTTAATATTTATATCTCCACATTGTTTTTATTTTTCCCCTTGTTTTGAGGGGTTTTTAATTTCTCTTTGTTTTTAAAACTTTATCCTTGTATATCACAATAATGGAAAGAAAGTTTATAGTGTCCTTTCACAAAGGAGCGTAGTTTTAAATTCCATTTAAAATGTGTATTTATTGGGTTTTTTTAAAGCGACAATAGTAATGGTTACAGATGGGCAGGAAAGGCCGTCAGTGCTTCCTGCCGGGCGAACCCAGTCTCTTGGGAGCTGCAGGTTCTCCCAGCTATCTGCCCCCCACAAACCAAGGTTAGCATGTAGCCCTGGTCTATCCCTCCTTCCCACAGGCCGGGGAGCCTTTGGGACCACCCCGTTCCCCTCTTTGGAATGGGAGAAGCTGTAGACATCTGGGGGCCCGGCCTGGAGATGCTGGTGTTTGATGTCCCCAGAAACCAGGTTGGAAGTAGACAGCTTCAAGCTTGCTAGTCTCCACACTGAATCCTCTCTGTCCGTTATTTATCAAGTCATATGATGTCCTGGTTCGCTAGGCAGCACCTCACGCTGGAGCAGGAGTCGAGAGGCTCCTAGGAGCCTTTCCCATCTCATTGATAAAGCCAGTGAGTACCGGGCTGAAGGAGGCTTAGTGGCAGTTTTTTTTTACAAAATCGCCCCAAAGTTTGTCGATACTGAAAAAGGGCTACTGTATCTTTGAAAACAAGAAGTTGAACCCAAGCTGTGAAGAGCCAGCGTGCTGTGCGGTGCTGTGTGGTGCTGGAGCCTGGTGCTGTACGGTGCTGTGCGGTCCTGGAGCCTGGTGCTGTGTGGTGCTGTGCGGTGCCGTGCGGTGCCGTGTGGTGCTGAGCCTGGTGCTATACGGTGCTGTGTGGTGCTGTATGGTGCTGTGCGGTGCTGTGTGGTGCTGTGTGGTGTTGTATGGTGCTGTACGGTGCTGTGTGGTGCGGTGCTGTGTGGTGCTGTGCGGTGCTGGAGCCTGGTGCTGTGCAGTGCCGTGTGGTGCTGTGCGGTGCTGAGCCTGGTGCTGTAGTATTGTGCTGGGACTTTTCTGACTCTCAGGGCAGGTGGCATCCTGCCAGAGCTCAGCAAGCCAGTGTGATGGCAGATCACTCATCGTCTTTATTCCTGGACCTTCACATGGGACAATGGTGCAGTCCTCCCAGCCCTCGCAGAGCATGGCCTACACTTCATTTAAAGTGCAAGGGTCAGGCGTTTTCAACAGGTTGCTAATGCTTTCCTCCTCTGAGGAGGCCAGTTCTCCATTGGATCTTTCTCTTTTCCCTCCTCTTCCACCTCCCATGTAACACACCCATTCTAAAATCCTGGTGCGTTCATTTAGATCTTTGAAATGAGAGTGTTGGTGCTGTAATTTCTGTGATGTTGTCAAGAGAGGTTGGGCCTGACAGGCGGAAGCGGCGCTGGTCTGCAGCCAATCAGAATTTATGGAGTGTTCATTTTCCAATGCTGTTAGCCATGCTACCCAGCTGCTCGTGTGGACGTGTGTGGTGAGCGGGGGGCTTCATTAGGACACACACAGAGTAGCGGCCAATCCCTGAGACAGCATTTATCAAGTACTTCTAGCCAGATGTGGTCTTCATAAACTGAGCGTAGCAGTCCCATGACAATGCTGAAGGCAAGTCCGAGTCCCCGAGCTTCGCGGTGCCTTGTGCCAGAGCTGAGAGCCGAGCGGCTGGGTGTTGACTGTAGCCCTTCGGAAGCACTGGCAGAGAGTGGCTAAAAGGTGTCCTGAGCATTTTTGTGGTCTGGTTTTAACTGTAAATAGTGAAAGATTTTTTTAAGCACTTTTGCCTAGATTTAAACAGCAACTTGAAAAGAATAAAAAGTACATTTTAACATGGAATTGTGGGAGAAACTGTAAATAGTAGCTGCATATTTAACATGCTTTGTCAATCCACCTTTACCATATTCTGTAAAGTTGCAATTATTTTACAGGACAGAAAAATGAAATATTATTGCTTTTGAAATAAATACCCAAGAGCTTATCAGGATTTAGAATTATTCAGAATTCAGATTTATAGGAAAGCCTCTGACCTTCTGTTTGACAAGCTAAAGGAGTCAGAGTCTCTAAAGCGCATGCTAATTTTCTAGTTTTGAGGGAAAGTTGGGTCCTTTAAATGCTATTTTGCTTAAATTGCATCAGTGCTTTTACGCAGGTCTCATCTGACTCCGTGCTTAGGTAGATGCAGGGGTGCCTTGAAAAACTTCATTTTAAATAATCTTAAATATGATATTTTACAAAGCATTTGGAGAATGTGACCGTGTAAACGGCCCGTGGAAGCCCCAGGTTGGCTGTTGGCTTGCAAGGTCCCAAGTGTGGTCCAGGTGATTCTGATGTCGGTAGTGTGTGGATCTCTCTGACGTGTATTCAGTATGCTCCAACCCTCCTCACCCTTTGGTAGCAAAGCCATTAGATGAATGGAGAAACCAGTACAAGCTAAAAAGCATGTGACATCCATCCCCCAAGCCTGCACAGCCTTGGTTCATAAGCTCTAGGCCAGGAAACAGGCTGCTGTGAGGTGAGGCAAAGGCGTTCTATGTTGGCCTTTCGGGTCATAGCGAGCGCTGTTTCGGGGCTCGGTGCTGTGGCTGTGCTTGAGCCCATGCTGACTTTCACACACTACATGTATAACCTACCTCAAATCTGTCATTGAAATGCGCATGCTTTAGACGTGTATTTAAGACGTAACTATGCACAGTTCTAGATCCCCCACCCCTTGCTGCTGAAGGCTTCTTAAAGAGAAAAATCAAAATTTTTATTTTTACTGGCACTATCATTTTTTAAGTCCTGAAGATGATTGACAAGACATTTTTATCATGAGAAGAAAAAAATAAAGCCATTGCAACTCAAGAACCTGACAGCGTGAGCGAGTTTTAAGAGTACCATTATAGCAAGGGAGATGATGGCATTGAAGTCCGCTCCCAGTGTGCCCGACCATGGCCACAGTCCACATGCAGCGTTTGGTGTCCCCTCCCCCTTTGTTTTGTTTTGCTTTGTTTTGTTCTCCCTGACTGCTGTGTGTGAGAGGACTTGGGAAGTTCTATCCCAAGAGATTTTCTTTTGTAATAGAAATCGCTTTGCAGCAGGTTCTCACAGAATAACCGGTGCTCGGTGCTCGGTGCTCGGTGCTCGCTGGAGAAGCCACCTGTCAGTAGCTCTGAGGGTGGCGCACGGATTGGAGGGTTCAGCTTGGGGTCTGGTTTTTAGCAGAGCCTATGCACCTGACCCCCCCAGCCCTCCCGGTGTTGCTTTGTCTCTTCACTGAGGTGGCCCTGGTGCATGGGAAGGGCTTCTGCCTTCTCTGGTCCTTCACCTGCTCTTGGGGAAACAGCGGTTTGCAGGGCTAGGGATTTGGAACAGGAGTAGCAGCGCTCTGTTGCTTCGTAGCTGATGGCAGTGGATGTGTGAGGGCGGTTGACAGTAGCTGAACACCCATGTCACAGAGCGAGGAGATGTTCCTGACTGCCTTGAGGTGTCAAAGCAAGGCCAAGCTGGTGGAACACTGACATACCCTGATGTGCCTCAACCAATCTCCTTCCTTTCGTTACTGAAGTGTGTTTTCTGGACTTGGAAGCATTTTTATGAATTGAAATAGTCTAATAAATGGTGCTATGGTGTTTCAATGTGACTGTCCCTGATCTTGTCTCCCTGAGGTGCTATCAATGTTTGAAACCACAACCAACCAAAAACAAGGTGGGCTCCGTCTCTCGGCTTTTCTTTCCTTCTCTTTGGGTGCTGTCTTTGTAGACCTCTGTTTACTGTGCTGTGTCTGCTCGGAGCAGTGTTCTGGCTTTGTTGGTTTTGTTTGTTTTTGCTTTTTTGGGTTTTTTTGTTTTTTTGTTGTTGTTGTTGTTTCCCTTGGTGGCCAAAGCTAGGCACACAGAGAAAGGAGCTTGCTTCTTACAAGGACAGCGGTGGCCTGCCTGCCTGGGTGGGCTCTATGGGTTTGTGCTATCTTCTCAGGCCATATTAGAAAGGGGGTGGTGGCTTTTAGGAAGGAGAGTCAGGGCCCCTGCCTCTTCTAGTATGGCAGGTATTCTCCTGTGGCCCAGGGTGCTAACCCCAGAGGGGACAGGCTGAGGTCCAGGGGGAATGCCTTCACCTGGCCCCAGTGGGGACAGGATGGGCAAGCCTTTGGTTCTTGCCACTCACTGATAGCTCCTGGTGCTGAGACTAAAGGCAGGTGCTTCCATTGTCCCTCGATGCCACCATGGCTGCTTTTAGTTGGTGCTAAACTTCTCCCGTGTCCACATAAGCTGATGTAAATTTTAAGAACTCGACAGGAAGCTCCATTTTTATATCATTCACTGTCACAATTTTTTTAAATACCTCAAAAACAGGACATTGTGACAACTTAGATTCCATGAGGGTATGACACCCGAAGGTTGTCCATTAAATGACTTCCTTGACCTTGACACAGCTGAGATCACTCTCTCTGCTCATTCTTCAGCAGTAAATGGCAGAGAGCCCAAGGGAAGGAGTGTGGTTGGATTGTTTTCATACTTTAGTTTTGCTTTTGAATAAAATGTTAATCTACTTTGCCCATCTCATCGCGCTTTCTGTCACGGTTGCTGTCATTTGAAAACTCCCACACCTGGTTTTATCTGCTGTCCCTACCAGGCAAGCTTCACCACATACCCTGGACCAAAATAACACATTGGCAGTGCATAACCCAACCCAGACTCGCAGCTCCACTTGCGCCCGTCTTCGCAGAAGCGCTGCCTTCCTGGCAGCGCTGCCCGAGAGGGCAGAGAGAAGCGGCATAGAAGCCGGGCTCTGGACTGTGTGCCTAAGGATCAGTGATCTGTTTGGCCTGCTCCTCGTTTGCTTCTGTTCTGATATCAGGGATGCTTTCTGTAGGGTGTCGTTCATGCTCTCCTCGCTCTGACTGCCCATCATTCAGGGGGATCCCTCACTCTTCATATGGGGACTTCAGATACTAATTGGCTCATCTGGACATCCCACATTTTCTTGATTCCAATGCAGGTTTGTTTGTTTGTTTGGTTTCTTTTGAGGGGGAAAGACAGACAGGAGTGATGTCATTTCTTTTCTTGTGTTTAAAGAAGCAAGGACCGGCTGTCTCAGCATACTAATGCTTTAGACTTGATCTAGAACCCTTGTAGCTTTTGGATGTGTTTTATTTCTTATCTCTTTGAATTCCTGTTTGGTTACCTGGCTTCCAATGGAGGTGAACTTAACAACCATACTTGAATATTCCGTCTTGACTTTGTAAACTGTGGCTACTTGAAATGAAGTTTATCTGGGGTTGATGGATGAATGGTAGGTTTTTGCAATGTCTCAAGGCAATAGGATGTGTATTATTAAACTGTAGATATCTTAGTACAGTAAATTTATGCTGATAATTTTATTTTGTATAATTTTTACCTTTTTGTTAATATTTTCCTTCCACTTTATTGGTTTGTCTCCTGAGCTACCGCTTTCCTTTCCCTTTCCTTCTCCCCCAGTGTTTCAGTAAATTTAATTTAGGGTGCCTAGAAATTGCAAGTATGTATCCTTTTTTGATTTGTATTTTATTATAATTTACACAAACAACTTGGTTTGTGAACTTATTACTCATGGCATCTTTAAAATATTGTGGGTGTTTTAATAAATTTTATATTTATTTTTTGCACTCAAATTCTGTGTGAGCTCTTTTTTTCCTCTCTCTCACCTTGAGCCAGAACTAAATTGTGACATAAAGGTACCCTGTGGTCTTGCCCTTCTGTATGTATTATAGACACCCAGGTGAAGCCTGCCTCAGAGCAGTGAGGAACCTGCTCTCACCCTGCCTGGGCCTATCATCTAAGTAGATGGAGTTCACAGACCAAAGCTGGCAAATGGAGATCAGAGTTCTGGGGTGGCCTTGGTTAGCTTTTCTCTGCTTTTCCCCCTTCTAGTCAGTTTGGATTCAACTGTCCGCACTGCCACCTTAGAGCCGCTAAGAACCACCACATGCTGGTGGGTTCTGAAGACTCTGACACAGCCGAGCAGTGAGATGCAAGGCTGGGCCCAGCTTCTGCTGTCCCTGGACAAAGGGGATGCCTTTGGTCCAGGTTGCAGTTCTGGCAGTGGCTGGATTTGGGGGAAACTGAGCTGAGAGAGAAGGATAAATGGGCAGGAAGCTCTGCCCTATGCTCTTCCATTTCCTCTACCTAAAATGTCCCACCAAGCAGATCTAGCAGCAGAAATCAGCCACCCTGCAAACTTGAGGTTCGGTGATTTTTGCAGAGGAACCTTCTAGAAATGCCCAGACATAATGTCCAAAGTCCTGTTTATATCTATGCACCATATGCCTGGTACCCTCAGAGGGCAGAAGAGAGTGTTGGATTCTCTGGGACTACAGGTGGTTGTGAGCCACCATGTGCATGCTGGGAATTAAACCCAGGTCCTCTGAGAGCAGCCATTATCAACCACTGATCCATCTCTCCAGTGCCCCCCCCCACAACACACCAATTTTGGTTTTGTTTTTCTGCTTCCAATTGCATTTGAAGTTTGGCTAAGTGTCTCATTTAACCCATCTTCCTGGTCTATCCTGATCTTCATTTTGTCGTCACCCCTACCTAGCCACACTACTTGGTCAACAACTTTATTGAAAGTTCTGCTGGTAGGACTAGAGAGGTGACGTAGCAATTAAGAATACTTACTATTCATTCAGGGAACCTGAGTTCATTTCTTAGCACCCACATCAGGCAGCGTCTATAACTCTGGCTCCAAAAGATCTAATGTTCTCTCTGGCCTCTGTGAATATATACATGCACACATGTGCACGTGTGCGCGCACACACACACACACACACACACACACTGCAAAAGCAGCTCCTCTGATGAGGGTTTAGAGATGTTGTGGTCTATGGCTAAAGTGGTCATTAGGAGTCATTTTAGTACTATATTTAGCAGAGTAACAATATTAGGTTCTCTCCCCTGGGGCTTATGACCTATCTAGATCCAAGTTCTTGGTCCCATTAGCAGTGCCAGGCATGGGTTCTATCTAATGGATTGGCCCTTAGAGCCAATCAGAAAATGGTTGGTTACTCCCATGATACTCCCACCATTGTTGCCCAGTGGGTAGATCTTGGCAGATTACTAGTTATTGTAGCTGGCAGGGTTCACAGCTGGGTGATTACTCTTCTCCTCCAGGACCATCCCTAGTAGACTATGAAAGCTAGCCAGTTGGGATGAAGCTTCTAGGTGAGTACAGTTCTATTTTTCCATATTGTGTGATTCAAGTATGTGGTGTCTTAAACATTAAGGTTTTACCATTAAGTGCACAGGATAACCGAGAGTATTGACAGTAGCCTATGATGCATAGGGACCAAGGGGACCCCACTCGCCAACAACTTCTTAAAAAGAAAAACCCTCACATGGTCAACATGCAGGGAATAAGAAACTGAAGAGGGATGTCCTGAAATGGAGTGTACATAGCACACACACACACACAAACATCAGGGGTCGTTGTGCAAGAGAGGAAAGAGTGTAAGACCCAGAAGTGGTGTGTAACCTTGAGGACATGGTATTTTCAAGACAGCAGGATAGCAGTTACACACAGAACTCAGTGGCAGTTGTGACAGCATGCACAAAACCATACAGTCTCAAGCCAGACAAAAGCCCAGCATGGATGGGGAAGTCGGCACAAAATCCCGTGACTCTGAGGAGCTTTGGCCTCTGATAACCGCCGGGAAAGGGGGTCCATTTTCTTTAAAGCCATGGCTGCACTTCCAAGGGTGGACAGCACAAACTGCATTTGATGGGAAGGAAACACGAAGTTGAGTGGGTAGGGAAGTGGGTGTGGGGAGGTGAGTATGGAGTTCTCAAAGAATTGATAAAATCTTATTTTAAAAGCTTTACTGCTTAACCTTGAAGAATTGTCAGTCACCTCACCCGAATACTCTGCAAAGATGAGAGACCTTCAGCATCCTGGAGGAGACCTGAAGAGGGGTTCAACCGCCCCACCAGTGGTGTGCCTGTCAGCATCTCCAGAACGCCAGATAAGACAAGGAGGGTCTTGTGCAGCTGCAGATGTTTAGTGCCACCCGCACCTTGGGCAGTTGTGCAGACACGCCCTGCCCTAGGAGTCCCCACCTCCACCCTCCATGCTACCTTCATCCCCGAAACACGCTCATCTTTGCTCCAGCATCACCACTCTCTCACTTCTGGTTTGTACCATGTGTAGCAGCTCAGGGAGGTGTCTCATGGCTCACCCCACCCCACCCCTGTAGCTTCTCATCCAGAGCTCTCAGGTTCTACTCTATCCCATGTCCTGTCACACTTCTGCAGCTAGAAATGACTTTGGCTTCAGCTTAGACACCATCCACTCATCAGTGCTCTTGTTTCTCCACAGAGCTATCTTCAGGCAGGCTAGGAACCTGGTCCTCACTGACTTCTCTGAAGAACTACACTTCCCCAAAACCCTCTGGTCCTGGGGGTCCCAGGTACCTGCAGTCTTCCGATCACCCCAAGACAATCCCTTCACAATTCAGCCTACCAGACATATGCAACCCACAGCCCATGGGCCACATGCACCCAGGATTGCTCTAAATGTGGCCCTAAGGCATGGATAGAAATCATGACAGGTTTTGACATTTTTTCCTTTTTTTATAACTTTTATTATATTTGGTGGAAGGAGACTGGGAGAGATGTGTGCGGTGGTGAGTGTATAGAGGTTAGAGGCCCACTTCTAAGAGTGAGTTCTCTTCCTCCACATGGGCTGCAGGGATCTAGCTCAGGTCTTAGCCCATCAGGACCAGCGAGGCCAACTGCACTTGTGCCAGCTGAGCTACCTCCCGGGTCTGGCAATTGTCTGAGGACCCAGTCGCATGGTTTTCAAGCATGAACTTTAGATCACAGGGTTGTGTTGCAGTGTCCAAACCTCAGACACCAATGCAGCCCTTCCCTCCGAGACCCTTGCTCAGCTGCCTGGCCTCAAGTGTGACTGCCAGTACCAAGGCTGTACAAAACCAGTCAGAATTCAGAGCAAAGGCACAGAGTTGGTCACTGAACGTGAAAGGACACTGGGGAGCAGCTTCTGGAAAACAAGAGTGAGGCAGGTCCTGGGGCTGGGTGCCAATCACCCTGCTGCACTCTCTGCTCACCACTGTGGAGCCAGAGACATTGGTGACAACGACCACTAGAACTTCCATGCAGAACACTAGACTTCGGAGCCCTGGCACCCAGAATGGATGTCCCAGCTTCCCAGAGTCCAGGGTGAGCATGTGTGGCTGGCTAAGGCAGCATAGTTCCTTGCCAACTTGCCTCCCACCAGATGCAGAGCACAGGGGCCTTCAAACCCTGGGTGAGGCTTGCTATTCCTCAGCTCCTCCAGGGTATGAGAAACTAGGGGTTCCTTATTCTTGGAGAAGTAGGAGAGGGAAAAATTTTAAACTTCTTTATAGAACCAAGAAATATAGGGTTAGGTGTGGTGCCACACCTTTCTTTCAAGCAGCAGAGAGGCAGAGCCAGGCACAACTCTGTTAGTTCAAGCTAAGCCTGGCCTAAATAGTTCCAGGCCAGCCAGGGCTACACAGTGAGACTCCGTGTCCAGTAGCAGGATGAACTCTGCAGAGACGAACCATTGTGAAAGGAGGACACAGCTTCTGGAAGGGGCCTGAAGCATGACTCATGCCTGTTGTGAGCAATAGGTATCTGTGGTCTTTAATTAACTTCTAAATAGATAACATACCTCCTATAATTATAATACATAAATGTCTATGAACAAAAATAGATATATTTTTTGGCAGGGATTCTTCTGGAAGATTGCTGTGGCGAAGTGCACTCAAGGTTTCAAGCATCAGCAGTCGCGTGACTGGGGCGCCGTCAGCACTTGGGGACAGAGGTAAATATCCGAAGGCCGTGCATCCCCTTGATCTCTTCTTTTAGTGCCTGAGGAAGAGATGTCACAGTCAGTTCTTGTGTCTTTCCATTGGCTACAGAGTGTTCTACACAGCTGTCTGAAGGATACTTTGCACATGTTTTGTTAAAACAATTTTTCCTTCAAAATATTTTTTGCCTATGTTTGTGTGGTGTGTGTATGTGTGCATGCTTGCATGTGTGTAGGTGTACATGCATGTGCACTGTGTGTCCATGTGTTTGGAGGCCTGAGGCTGACACTGAGTATCTTCCTTGACTGCTCTTTGTGTTACAGATCAAGGCAGAGTGTCTCACTAAAGTGGAGCGTGCTGTTTTGCCAAATAACTATCCAGCTTACTCCAGGGGTTCCCTGCTTCTGCCTCCGGGCGCTGATGGTGATGCCGAGTGTGGTCACAGAGGTCTGTGATGCCAGTGTCTAGTTTCACCCGAGCTCTGGGAATCCGAACCCAAATCCTCACACTTGCACACGAGCCCCTCTAAGCTCCTTCCCAGTAGCCGGGTCTCACTGGATAGCCCTGGCTGGCCTGGAACTTGATACTGTAGATCAAGGTCCTCCAATTCTGAGGATTCCTGGAGGCAGAATCACCATTTTTAGACTGAGGTAGAGGTAGAAGCCAGTGGCTGGATGCTTTGCTTTTCTGGTCTTCAAGTCGAACCCCAATATCTGTGTCTGGGTTTTTACTACTCATGCTACCTAGAGGTGCACACCACCACACCCAGCTCCCTTTACAATTGCTTTTATTCAGTAATATATAAGTTTGTAGCCAGGGTGGCAGCACATGGCTTTAATCTCAGCACTCAGGAGGCAGAGGCAGGTGGATCTCTGTGAGTTCAAGGCCAGCCTGAGCCTGGTCTACAGATTGAGTTCCAAGACAGCCAAGGCTACAAAGAGAAGCTCTGCCCAGAGAAAACAACAACAATAACCCCACCTGTGTTTGCTGTGGTGTTACATACCTATAGCCCAGCCACCAGGGTAAGGGAGCGTGGTAACGTGAGCTCAGAAGTTCAGGTCCAGCCCAGCAATATAGGAAGACCCTGAACCTATAGCACACACACGCACACACACACACACGACAGCACACACACAGACACACACTCCTACCTGGGTTGTGGAATGGAGTTAAAACAACACTGACCTGGCCCAAAGTCAGCAAGTGAATAAGTAGGTAAGTAGGTCAGGAGGATATGGACCCAGATGTTCTGTGGTCCTGGATACAGCTGGTTTCAGTCATGCTCCTAACTGGCTCTACCCAGGCCAACTCTATGTTCAAAGGAAGCCTCAACTCTGCCAACAGAAAGGACCCTGGAAAAAGCCTTATATACACAGTCCCTCTGCTTGCTGCAGGCCCAGGATGCCCTCTAGTGGCTACTTCTTTCTCTGCAGCTGGGTTAGTGCCAGCCAGGTGGGAAGCGAGGCAGGCAGATCTCTGAGTTCAAGGCCAGCCTGGTCTACAGAGTGAGTTCCA
>LOJH01007220.1:37334-53882 GCA_001685095.1 Ellobius talpinus
CCAGCCTGGTCTACAGAGTGAGTTCCAGGACAGCCATGACTACACAGAGAAACCTTGTCTCAAAAACAAACAAACAAAAAAATAACATCACAACAACAAAACCCCCAAAATACCATGGGTAAGAAGACTCAGCTTGAAAGCCAGTCGTTGTGGCACATGCCTTTACTACCAGCGCTTAGGAGGCAGGTGGTCAGATCTCTGAGTTTGAGGCCAGCCTGGGCTACATAGTGAGTACCAGGACAGCCAAGGCTACATAGAGAAACCCTGTCTTGAAAAAAATAAAAATCTGTACCTTGGATAAGCATGTTTGAGCATGGCTCTGCACACAGTGTTACACTAGGTATTGAGGAGACCGAGGGAAAATGAGGGATGATAATGAAGAAGAAAGCCACAAGAAAGAACTCAAGGCCAGCAGCAATGTCAGCGTGAGGGTCGGGAAGATGGCTCGCCAAGTAAGAGCATTTGCAAAGCAAGCCTGACAATTTGAATTTGATTTCCCAGAACCTAGGTAAAAGGGCCAGATGTGGCACACATCTGTAACCCTGGCATTCCCACAGCGGCATGGGAGGGGAAGACAGGAGAATTGCCTGGAAGCCAGCTAGCCTAGAGTACATGGTATATTTAAGGAGGGCTGCATGTGTCCTCAGACTGTGTGGGCACAGGGAGGTTAATAACTTACTCAGGGTCACAACTGAGAAAGTAGCAACTGTAGCTGCAGGCCAAGCACCCAGGCCACACCATTATCCAGTCACACCAGGTAGCATATGTGTTTGAGAACAAAACACAAGTCCCACAGGAAAACCCATGTCCAACAAACTGTGGGAAAAGCCCCCAGCCAGGTCTTCCCTGTCCTAGCTACCTGTGTTCTAAGCCTGGAACCCACACAGAGCTGACTGTATCTGGAGGGGCTCTGAGAAGGTCAAAAGGCTAACATGTCCGAGGTGCACGTAGACGTGTCAGGACACAAGTCAGAACCACCAGCAATTGGAAGAAGGTGACGGAGGGTAGGTGAGATGACCCAGTGGGAAAAGGTGCTTGGCAAGCCTGACTACCTAGGTTCAAATCCTGAGGACCCACATGGCGGAAGGCAAGTTCTACTTTAACCACATAGATGCTGCAGCATTGTGCCCCACCCCCAAAAGTGCTGCAGAATACACAATTTTAAAAAGGAGTCAGAAAATGGAGGGCTCCTGGAGCCCAGCCAGGAGGATGGGAAGCAGCTTTTGAGTTGGGTGCAGAAGGGAACTAGGCCAGAGGTCCAATCAGGACATCCAGAGGGAGGGAGAACCCTCCAACGACAGTAGAGCACATGTGAACCCAAGATAAAGGGGCTTATGGCCAAAACTCTGCTTTTCAAAAGCTAAAGTGGCTGACAGTGCCCAAGAGCTCTGAGTGACACCAGACACAGCTGTCCAAAGGGGTGGCTTCTGAGACAGAGGCGCTGGTATAGGTTCCTACTGAGGAACACAAACCAAAATCTACAAGAGCATGTCATTTAGCCTTGTGAGAGCAGAAAACACCGAGGGGGCCAGGCGCGGTGGTGCGGAGCATGTCTCTAACCCTGCTCCGGAGGCAGTGGCTAGAGATCAGAGTCCACACAAGCCAGCTCCAGAGGGACACGCCTCAAAAATCCCTAACAAGGCTGAAGCTGTACAGCAGTGGGCAGAGCACTTGCCCAGCATGCATGAAGCTCTGGGTTCCACCCGCACCACCTCAAACTAGGCATGGTGATGTGCACCTGGAGGTGGAGGCAGAGTATCAGAAGTTCAAAGTCACCCTCGGCTGTATAGTAAGTTTGAGACCAGCCTGGACTACATGAGACCTAGTCTTTAAAAAATACCCAAACTAGGCGGAGGATGCAGCTTGGTAGGTAGATTCTCACCAAGGGTGCCTAAGGTTGGTCCCCAGACTTCATAAGCCAGGCGTACATACCCTCAGCACTTGGGAGGTGGAGGCAGGAGAGTTAGAAGCACAAGACCATCCTTGCCTACATAATGAGTTTGGGTCTAGCCTGGGCTTCATGAGACTCTCTTTAAAACCATAACAAAAACCCAAACCAAAGAAACAGTAAACATCGTTAGTATTATCAAAGAGGTTGGAAAATAACTGTCAGGTGGCCTATTTCCAATTCTGAATGAATTTACATTTGCTCAAAATCTCAACCTAGTGAGTCTCTGGTTTTGTGTTTCCAGGGTCTCAAGTCCTGTTCTCCTGACCACATTCTAATGGCTGCCCTGCTGTCCCCTGGAACCAACAGCGATAGCCACCATGCCCTCTGCTGTGCGCTCAGATGCTGAAGGCCAGAGGGACAAGGACTGTCAGCAGCCACTGACCTGATTGACCATCTGGTGCTGCTGGACGGTCCTCTTCTCTTTAAACTCTTCGGACTCAATTTTAATCTCGTACATTGCCCCGCAGCCTCCTGAACAGACAAAGTCAAAGGCATCTCGGTTACAACAGATGGTAGCAGGCAGTCCCAAGAAAGGACGGTCCTGACAGCATTCGGCTAACAAGTGTAGGTAAGAGCACAGTTTCCCATCTGACATTCACTCCTGGCCTCTCTGCTACCCACACTGTCGAGTGTGGGCAGGAAAGAGGAGGCCCAAGGTCTGGGAAGCATTGGGAGGTAGAAAATCTCTCTTAGTAAGCCATGGAGATGGTGGGAGGGTCAGTTCCAGTATTCCACCTTCCACCTTCCTGTTAAAAAAAATACCCTAAGGTTTCATCTGATTGTATGTGTGGTCCCTCCAGTGATGGCTGGCAGTGACTATCAACTTGACAGAATCTAGTATCACTTAGGAGGCAAACCTCTGGGCATGTCTATGAGGAAGTTTCTAGATTGGGATTGCTCACCCCTAAACTGGACACCTGGACTAAAGGAAAAGAAAGAGAACTGAGTGCCAGCATCCCCTCCCTCCCTCCTTCTTCCCTCTCCATCTTCCCCCCCCTTCCTCCCTTCCACTTCCAGCTCAGTCAGTTATGCTTTCTTATACCAATGAACGCCCTCAGGGCCCTCTCCTGACATATAATAAAATACACTTCTTTGTGTTTTGTTTTGTAAATCAGGGTCTCAAACGGTCAGACCTCAACCCCTCCACATAATCAAGGATGGCCTTGAACTCCACCTCCTGATGCTGGGATTACGAGCCAGCACAGCACACTTGCTCA
This sequence comes from Ellobius talpinus, assembly GCA_001685095.1. Classification (NCBI taxonomy): domain Eukaryota; kingdom Metazoa; phylum Chordata; class Mammalia; order Rodentia; family Cricetidae; genus Ellobius; species Ellobius talpinus. The sequence continues at coordinate 40,503 of LOJH01007220.1, forward strand.
ATTTTACGTTTCTGGGACTCAAAGCTGGCCTGTGTACACACTAGGCCAGCGCTCTACCAACTAAGCTGCATCCCCAGCCCAAGAAAAGCTATTTCTGAATGTTTTCCCTGCCCTTGAAAGCAAGCTTTCAGGGAAGTCGGAGAGCCCTCCTTGCAGTGGCCATGCTGGGCCATGTCTTATCTAGCTGCCTGCACCCGTGCCCCTCTCTGGGCATGTCTGGATAAGGCCCCCATCTTCCCTCTGCTTCTAGTGCAGAAGCTACGCCTCCAGCCTGGTCCTGACAGACAGCCAGACATGCAGAGGCGCAGCGGTAGCCTGAGGAGAGAAGGACCAGCCTGGGTTTGGAGAGTCTTCTCTGGGTCCTGATTCTGCCTCTGGTTCTCCTGTTTCCTTTTGATGCTTTGGGCTTGACTCTTGGATAAAGTATAAAGTAGGGTAACTGACAAAACCTACCTTGGGCCTGTTCTAGCTCTCCATTGGACGGTGTCAGAAGAATTGGAGTGTGCGGATTACAAATCCATCTCAAAAACGAGAGACTATCCTGAGCTCTTGAGGCCTCTAGAGGGGCAGGCTTGGTGATCAGCAAGAGAGACCTCATCTGAGCAGGGCTAGCCTGGTAACCCAGAGTTTTCTCAGCCAGGCCTTTGTCTTTGTGGTTTCCTTCTGACGTTTCTAAGTCCCCCATCTCCATCTGGCCCAAAGCAACACAAATGGAGAAGTAACTGTGGCAGGTTCCCTCCTCCCAGCCTTTTGATTTCAGACTCTCCCCAGCTAAAAACTCAAAATCCCCAGCAAAGCCTCACCTGAGATGTCCGTGACTTTGATAGCTGTGGCTCGAGGAAACTTCTCTTTGAGAACCTGGGTCACCTTGAGTTCCCCCTCAGTCTGGGAGGCAAACATTCGATGTACACAGTGCAGCAGAGGGAGCTGTGACACACAAAGAGGGGGGCTGTGGGACCGTGAGGAGCTGTGACAAAGAGGGGGGCTGTGGGACCGTGAGGAGCTGTGACACACAAAGAGGGAGGCTGTGGGACCGTGAGGAGCTGTGACATACAAAGAGGGGGGCTGTGGGACTGACCGTGAGGTGGTACAGCCATGGCTCCTGCTGGGTGGGGCAGGGAGCGCTGGGCTTGTAGGTGGCATCCAGTCACCTCTCAGTCTCACAAGGTCCAGAGCAGGTGCTATTCTAGATTTCCAGGGCTGTATCCTGGGTCTCTGTGGTATGTTTATGTGTATGCAGTTGCCCGTGTGTGCATGTGCATTGGGGGATCAGAGGACAAACACAGCTGTCATTCTCAGCCACATCACCTTGTATTTGGAGACAGTCTCTTGCTGGCTTGGAGCTCATCAAGTAGGCTAGTCTGGCAGGCAAGCCCCAGGGAGCCCCCTGTCTCACCTCCCCAGCAGTGGGATCACACATGTGTGCCCTCACACCTGGCTTGTGTTTTCAGATTTTTACTTTGAATTGTCTGTGTGTGTATGTGTGTGTGTGTGTGTGTGTCTAAGAGTTTGTGCACATGAATGTGGTCCTTCAGAGGCGAGATTAGAGTACCAGATCCCTGGAGCTGGAGTTACAGGCAGCTGTGAGTTGCTTGACATGGAGGCTGGAAACAGTTGGGGTCCTCTGCAAAAGCAGGGAGCCCTCTTACCACCTCACATGGGTCCTGGGGACTGAACTCGGATCATCCTTGTGAGCACTTTACCAGCTGAGCCTTCCGCCCAGCTCGCTATCAGCTAGCTAGTCTCACAAGGCCGAGATAGAGCCTGCCCCTCTACAGCAGAATCCCAGAGCTGACCCCAAGACAGGCCCTGAAGCAGTGAGTGAGCAAACGAGAGGCTTGGCCGCTGGACATAGGTCAAGAAGCCTAAGAGATGGCTGGAATGCAGGCCAGATGAAAGTCTGGAGTTCGATGGTCTGTGTGCTGCACGAAGGAACAAAACCAAGGCTGTAAGCCTGGGTGCAACTGCTCCTGAGACAGAAGCAGCCACGGTGGCCTAACCGGATGGCAGGCAGCATGTAAGGTCACTAAGGCACACAGTGGCTAGCACCGCAGCATCCTCAGAGGAGCCCAGCATCTTAGCACAGCCATTCGTCTACAGACTGACAAAATCCCTAGATGACCTGCTCTAGATGACAGTCCTGGGAGCAACACAACTCCTCGGCATGGGAGACAGATTCAAGACTATCAGGCACGGGAGGAGAATGATGGAGGAGGTAAAGCTAAAGATGAGTCTGAAAGGGGAGAAAGACTAGGCACCGTGGCTTAGGACGTTATTCCATGAGTTAGGAGGAATGTCTCAAGTTCTAGGTTATGCAAGATCCTGTCTCAAAAACCAAGAGAGGGTGGGAGGATTAGGAGAGCTGCTGTAGGCTGGGCTCCCACTCCAGTCTGCAGGCTAAGGAGGGTGAAGGTCAGAGGCCTGCTCTGTGTGCAATTGCAGGGCTCAGACTCATCCTGAGTGCCCAGCACCAACGTCTGGACTCGGGCCGCAAGACCTATGGTTTTCCGCTACAGAAGGCAGCATTTCTTTCCCAGGTTCGCTATACTGTGACGGTTTATGGGACTGTCCCAGATCCACCTGAGCCCGGGTCGTCCCCCAGCACCCCCAGTGCGATTCAGAGAGGTCAGGAGAGAATGAATGAGAGCAGGGAAGGGCCCTAGCCCTGCCTCACGTCCCCAGCCCGACAACAGCCACCCGAGCTCCCCCGCAGCTCTGCCCGAGCCCCGCCGGCTCACCCCGTGGCTCCCGCGGAGCAGAGGCGCAGCGGACGCCGGGCCCCATGCCGCCATGCCCGGCGACGAAGCCCGCAGCCCGAGGTCACTGTGCAGGCGGAAAGACTCCAGCACTCGGTCTGGAACCGCAGCCCTGGGCGAGCCCGCCCCCTGCCGCCCGGAGGCCGCGCCTGCCCTGTTGTCGGCACCCGGAACTGCCGTACCTGCAGGCCTGGGCGCACCCTCCATCCCAGACCAGCTTCCACTGCAGGGCCCCCTGCGCGCCTCCAGTCGCCCACCCTCGGCAGTCGGGTGCACAGGACAGGCCTGCCTCCTGACAGCCCGGTCAGTGATCTGGGGAACTGGTTTCTTTCCGGAAAGGAGTTCTGTGAAATTCTCAAGCAACGGGGTCTTCTCAGGTTTGTGTTTTAGAAAGAGAGCTCTGGTTCCTGGGAGGAAGAGAACAGACTGCGGCAGAGGCCAGATGAGCGGTGAACCAAACCAGGGGTGGAAGGAGTGGGGATGAAGTGTGGTATGGGTGTTAGATGAGGGGAGAAAGATAGAAATTTGTTTTGGATTTCCCCAAATTCCAGGGATACAGACAGCCCTGGGATTACAGGATGGAACCTGTTTTGTGTTCAATGCCAGTCAGGGCTAAGTAGTGAGTTCCCGGTGAGTTTGGGCTATGGAGACCCTGTCTCAAAACCAAATAGGATGGAAGTGTGGTGGCTCTCACCTTTAATCCCAGCTCTGGAGAGACTGGGGCAGGAAGATCTCTGAGTTCAAGGCCATCCTAGGCTACAGAATGAGTTTGAGGCCAGCCAGGGCTACGTAGTGAGACCTTGGCTCAAAGCAAAAAAACATCAGAATAGTTAGGATTAGAAGCACACACCATGAGGGATAAATAACCACCCACAAAGCAACGTGTACACTGTCAGAGAATGAAAGCTGACGCTCCACCAAGCCCCATCTCTCGGGTGGTGATTGTCTGCAGCCTCAATCTGGTGTGGCCTACAGGACTTTGTCTCTGCGCTTGTCTGTGCAGTCAGCTCCTCCCGTGTGGATTAGACCTGGATTTGTTCTTTCAAGTGATCAACTAAAAGTAGGCTCATTTATAGGCCGGGTATGGTGGCACACCTTTAATCCCAACACTTGGGAGCCAGAGGCAGTTAGATTCAAGGCCTGCCTGGCCTACATAGCAAGTTCTAGGACAGTCAGACAATAGAGAAACCCTGCCTCAAAACAAAACAAAAAAGTTCATTCCGATGTTGAGTGACTTCTGTGTTCTAGCCCTCATCTCCGGATTACTTGATACACAGATTTTTCTGCTTGAGTCCTTAAAATTTATGGCTAGTGTAATTAGGGGTGATTTATTAACTTTCAAGTTTCTTTTATGCCAAGAACACAATTAAAACTGTCTAAAATGTTTTCTAGCTGTATAGTGGCCCCTTTGCTAGTCAAACCACATGTTCAGATGCGCAGGGACTGGCTAACTAGATGGTGAACCAGACCATTGAGATATGCTCCCTGGATTTGGCTGGAATTAAATTATGGTTTTCCAATGTATTGCTAAGCTTGTAGAAAGCCTGGCATCACCAGCAACCAGCTTTGCAACCAAACAGGCAGAGATGCTCTGGCAGTGGAGCAGATACAGAAGTGGTTCTGAGGAGGAAGGCAGGGGATACTCTCTGAGCTGCTGGAAGCCAGCCCTGCTGGAAATGAGTACTGAATTCAGTGCAGACAAAGTATGCCACTTGAAGCTAAGTGCCCTAGGTTAAGGTCAGACTTACCTCCATCATTTACATTGGCACATTTGCTTGTCAATCCTGTTCCACAGAATAATCACCCACATAACTGTGACTGAGAACTGTTGGTGCTCCACTGTGCACCCCTTACCTTCAGCTTCCAAGAGGTTGTCCAAGCTGTTTGAGAGAAAACTGTCTCAAATCCTTCAGACTCCCCATCACACAAAGGAAATCACCTTGCACGACTTCACCCTTACCTACTCATCCAGCTGGAATCTAAACTGCAGGACATGACACCCAAATTGTCCTGCACAGATTTGCCAGGCTTTTGGTCACGCAATTTGTTGGTGGTGGTTGGTTTATTTTTTTTGAGACTCTCCTCCAACCAAGCCCCATCAGTACTGCCTGCAACTTGAACCTTCTTAAAATTTTTATATTTTGTGTCTGGATGTTTTGCTTGCATGTATGTCTGCACAACATGTGCATACAGTGTCCAAAGCCAGAAGAAACTGTCAGATCCTATGGAATTAGAGTTACAGATGGGTGCAGACTGCCATGTGGGTGCTGGGAATCAAGCTCTGGTCCTCTTCAGGAACAGCCAGTGCTCTTAACCACTGAGCCATCTCTCTAGCCTCTTCATTTCTTTAAACCACCTTTGGGCCCAGGAAATAGACGTTTATGCTCTGAACTTGAGGTTCTTTCCCCTTTGTTTACTTTGGGTCTAATCACTCTGTGTTTTGTTTATTGTTGAGACAGGGTCTCCTATGGTCCAAGCTGGCCTCGAATTTATTATGTCGCTGAAGATAAGCTTGGATTTCTGACCCTCTTGCTCAGGGTTACAAGCCTGTGCCACCTCACCACGGGGCCTCCTCAGTTAGGGTCTCTTGGGATCCATCTTCTGTTTTTACTTCACTGAGATGATTTTTAGTAACAGTCATTTTATAGAGGAGCCTCCTAGCACCCCAAGAGTCAGTTCTTAAAAGATTCAATCCTACAGCCAGGCAGTGGGGGAACACGCCTTTAATTCCAGCAGTTGGGTGGCAGACAGGTGAATCTGAGTTTGAGGCCAGCCTAGATTATAGAGTGAGTTCCAGAACAGCCAGAACTACACAGAGAACCCTTTCGGGGGGAGGGAGGATTCAAGTAGCTGTACACCAGCTTCTTAACCTTACCTGAACATTTGTCATTTGTAGAATAAACTGAAAATTTCCTGGCTTGCATCTCCTGCCTCCCCAGACTGCTAAACTTTCCTTCTAAGTAAAGCCCTACAATGTCCTCCCAGTCCCTTCAAAGTCAAAACAGAGTGATATGACCTAGGATCTGTCAACCAAGAGGCATCCAGGTTGCTTCTAACTGGAAAATCTTGATACTGGACAATGTTAAGGATGTATTGCTTGTTTCTGGCTATGAGGCTTCAAAGCCTAACTCTGGCCTTCCTGACTCTTGTCTGGGTTATTTCTACTCTTCTGAAGCTTCAAATAGTTTCCAAAGACTCAGCTGTTTAATACCCTGACACACATTTTGGTGATCACTTCAAGTTTTTTTAAGGTTATATGTAATTTTAAAATGATCATTAAATTTATTTAATTATGGGGGGCATGCACATGCCACAGTGTACATGTGAAGATAAAAGAACAGATTTCTGGAGTTGGTTCTCTCTACTAGGAGGGTTCCAGAGATGAAACTCAGGTTGCAGGCTTGGCAGCAAACACCTTGACCTACTGGGCCATCTCAATGGCCTTTGTGATCATTTTCAGGCCTACTGAAACAAACAAAAACTCACCAAAAATGAGGTAGGCACATAGTACTTAAGAAGCCACAGAGCAAGACTTCAAGTCTGAAGCTAATCGGGGCTGCAAAATAAGGCCATGCCAATAAATGTATAATGCTGATTTAACAGTTTGCTTGTATCTTATACAAGATTAAGGACATGTGATCACTTAGGAAGTTTCCAACTCTACGCAAAAAGCCCAAAACCACAGTTTTCAGACCAACCCAAAATGCACCTGTAGTTTTTCAATGTAATGGCTATTCTTGTCTGCTTGACTACATATGAAATTAACTAAAATCGAACCAACCAAGAACACATGTGAAGGACTTGTTAAGTCATTTGAAGTGAGATCCACTTTTAATCCAGATCTTTTGAGGTGGAAGGTTCACCATTAATCTGGGGCACAGCTTCTGTTGGCAGCCTATATAAAGGACATGGAAGCAGGATTGCTTTCTTGCTCTTGAAGGCAAGTCTATTTCTTCACTGGCATTAGAGCCTACTTTGAGATTCTGGTGTATACGAAAGATCAGCTGAGACATCCCACCTTGTGGACTGAACAACTACTGAATTCTTGAACCTTCCATTGATAGACAGACATTGTTGGACTAGCTGGACCACAGTCTATAAGCCATTCAATAATCCCATATATAGTCATTCTCCCAATTCTGTTCCTCTAAAGCCGTGGTCCTTACACTCCCTAGTGCTACAGTCCTTTAATACAGGTCTCCTTGTGTTGTGGTATCCCCCAACTATGGTTTATTTTTGTTGCTACTTCGTAACTGTAACAATTATTTTTGCTGCTACTTCATAACTAATTTTGCTACTATCATTAAACATAATGTAAACATCTGTGTTTTCCAATGGTCTTGGACAACCCCTGTGGAAGGGTCATTTGCCCTCCAAAGATGTGACACCCACAGGTTGAAAACCCCTGTTCTAAAGAACCCTCCTGACTAATACATTGAGCTTGTTGGTAATTCTCCCACAATGATAAGTGGCTGTTTGGGCTGGGGAGGGTTGTAAGGATACAGGAGTACTTGACTTCAAGATAATAAAATTAGTGAATCCAGCCTCCATCCTGTTTCCCAGGAATGTACATAAGATCTGGAGTCCCATGAGCATCCCAAGATGGAGACTGCTCACTTCTCTCTGGGATGGATCTGCACTAGTCAAAGGGATTTGTTCTTTGGAATAAGGCTCTGGTATTCTATTTGGTTTCATTTAGGAACTTCTTCGTAAGCTTTAGGAAATTAGATACTATATGGTTTGCAAAGATAACCCTCCAAATTTAAACTCTAATTAAAATCCACAGAACCTGCAAAGATCTCATTTCCACATTTAAATGAAAACATGCTAACACACTTAAGTCATTTTTGCTTTCAATAGTTTATTCTGATGAAGTTACAAAAGTAGATACAAAATACTTTTTTAAAAAGTACAGTTAACGACTTAGAAAAATAGAATAAAGCCCTAAAGGTTTAAAAATACAACATAATTTTTTCCCATGAGTTTTTTTTAAGATGGTAACCAAGACTACCTTATGCAAATAATTTTTGATGCAGAGCAACACAGAATGTTGTTCTATAAGCAGCCCGTAGCACACTGGCCATCCGTTTGGTTTTACTTGATACACTCTGATGAGAAAACTGAATCTCCATGCAGCTGCTTCAGTAAAATTACTGCTGCCATCTGTGCTCCAAAGCCCCTCAGAGCCAGCATCAAAACTGACTATAAAAACAGGAAGACCAAGACTCCTTCCTTTCCTTCTTTGCCACAACTCCCACTGACCTCAGGAGGAAGGTGCTCAGCAGCTCATGTCCAGGCTGGCACTGTTCAGGCCAGGGCTCCATCCTGACACAGGGTAGCTCCCGCTGAGAGCAGAGGAGACCTGGCACCATGACTAGAAACACACTTGGACGGCCCACACTCTTCAGGCCTCAATTGTTTGTGCTTCTGAGGTAACGACTTCATGTCTGAGAAGCTCTACTACTGTATGATCTTAGGGCTTAGAGAGAAGCCAAGAGTACACAGAGGAAATCTCACCACCAGGATGATACCTGGCCTTTGCTGCATGTCATAAAGAACACAGACCTGCAGTTCTCCAGTGAGCAGTCGCATGAACTAGAGCTCTGCAGGCCAGGGTGAAAAACCCTTGGCTACCTGGCTGCTGCTAAGTCACTTAATTCTGTCAGCAGAGCAACACTATAGTGGCTGTCAACACAAAAACTGGATAGCAATGAAGTATGACTAGTTTCTTTAATCCTTCTATCATTGTCCAAGTTTTGTAAAGTCCTGGAAGTTAAAGCACCACAGGCTACGGAGGGGTTCACCAGGCAATTGGAAGCCACTGAAACCAAGTCTAGGGAGCAGAACAGATGAGACAGCTGAGTCCTCCTCCTGGGGTGAGGGTAGAGGAGGGGAGTAGGTAGTAGGTAGATAAACCCAGGACAGACTGATTGCTTCTGATGTTATGAAGGCACCCTCCTGCCATGCTCTGCCTCAGAGATGAACAAACAGCATAATGTGTATACACTGCTGGTTAAGGCAAGTCAGTTTGGCAGTTTGGTACTGTTTTCATTTAAAAAGACAGAAGGAAAAACGAGGCCAGGGGACACATAAGGAGACGCTCAAGTTCCAAACCACCAGCAAGGGTTTGCTGTTATGTCCCATATGCCTCGTATCTTAGCGTCTACCCATCTGGAGCTCAGTCACAGGGAGGGCATTTCTGTCGCTGAAACCTTTGATTTGATGGTGCCAGATATCATAAAAATGATTGAGCCCTGGTTAAGAAAGAGAATTTCACTTAAGCAAATCAAAGTAAATGGAGACTGTGGTTGATGGGTGATGCTTTCTTGGTGGCATCTAAAAGTCTGCTTCCTGTCTGCAGAGCAGAACAGCTGACATCTGGATCTCTGCATACACCTGGGTTAGGAAACTGTTTCCAAACCATAATCCTGCCTTGAATTCCTCTATTGGTGATGTGTGGTTTCAGGAAAAATAAGACAAACAGTTCCTTGAAAATTCTAAGCATACTTAAGAACATACTAAAAGTTAGTTATTAAAACTGGGTTTTCTGCCAGGCAGTTGTGGTGCACGCCTTTAATCCCAGCATTTGGGAGGCAGAGACAGGCCGATTTCTGTGAGTTCAAGGCCAGTCTGGTCTACAGAGTAAGTTCCAGGATAGGCTCCAAAGCTACAGAGAAACCCTGTCTCAAAAAAACAAACAAGCAAACAAACAAAAACAACTAAACTAACAAAAAAATTGGAGTTTCTAAAGAATTCTTTCTTGTACAGTTTTGTGGAGTCAAAAATAACAAAAGCCTCCTCAACTCTAACCTTTATAAAACCATGCCATGTAGGCGGTCAGTAAGCACTGTGTAAGTCCCAGTTCTGACGCACTGAACGCTGATAAACTAAGCACTGGCCATTGGGCAGGTGTCCAGAATATTTAGGATGCCATGTATAGCAGCCAGAACTGACTATATCTGAGGACCAAATGAAAGCAGGCACCTTCCTCAATAAAGGAGTCTTTTTATCCTGATAGCATAAGGAATTGTCAAGTTCTGATACAAAGACAAAATAGGAGAGACCCCTAAAGCTCAATGCAGTCTGTGTGTAGTAACAGAATGAAGCACGGCTGTTCACTCACTCCCCTGGCTGGGTCTCCAGCTCCCCGTCTCACGGGCAGCAGGGAGACCTTCTACAGTCACAAGCACCCTCAAGTTACTTTTTTCCTTATTGCTATAAAGTCTGCATTTCTATATATAAATGTAAGTTTCAAGTTGTAATAAAAACATGGAATCACTTAGCAAATCATCAAGTACTCTAAATACTTTTTTCTATTATCCCCTCCGGAACTGCAAGGCCTCACAAATCATCAATGAAAATAGTGGCTTTGAGGCCCGAGTCTGTCACAGTTTTTTGGAAGTTTCTTGATCTCTGTCAAAACCTAAGTGAAGAGTTTTAAAAGGAGAACCTGCAAGGCTACCATCAGAAGACACAAAGACTACATCTGTTATTCACCCTCATCTAGACAGAAAAGGACTCAATTCCAAAAAAGTTCTAAGTCACTTAAAATAACTTTGGTTAATCTCATGTCATATATGCCTGTGGTTTAAGCCTTGTGGATTTTGCATAACAAAGTATTTTTTCAGCCACAAGTTCACCATGTAGCCCAGGCTACTCTCCAATGTGCCTACCTACCTCTGCCTCCACAGTGTCAGGTAACAGGCATGCACCATCATGCCTGGCTAAAAATAACACCAGCACACAGACACAAACCTAGCTATCTAAGGGGAAACAGAAGCTCTAGATGCTAGAATTTAGAAATGGAACACCATTTCAATTTGCAAAATGAAGCAAAACTGATCTGTATGAAGAAATTTGTTCTGAAATCCTTAATGTCCATTATGCAGTCACATGGAAAAACTCAATCACTTTCATGAACAAAAGATCAGCAACAAACTATAGGTTAGTCATAAGGTTACAACAGAGGACACTAACAGGACAGGGTGGCCACACAGCAGCTCCGATTTGGCTGTGCCATAGATCTTGTACTGAAGCTATCCGGCCAACCTACCTTTGGGACAATTTTCTCTGCAATGGGTCTTTTGATCCTGTTTTCTTATAGTCAGTATCACTAGTCCATACCAGACAGCAATGAGAGAGTGCTAACAGTAGATAGAGGAAGAGGGTAACTGTGTTCTAGAAGAAATGTTTATCTGTCTTTAGATCCAAGCTTCTCAATTAATTCCTGAAGTGGTGCCAATTCACGCCTATCAATCAGATTAAACTCCTGGAAAAGAGAAGAGGAAAATGTAAGAAAAAAATTTTGGTTTTTCGAGACAGGGTTTCTCTGTAGCTTTGGAGCCATCCTGGAACTAGCTCTATAGACCAGGCTGGCCTCGAACTCACAGAGACCCGCCTCTGCCTCCCGAGTGCTGGGATTAAATACGTGTGCCACCACTGCCTGGCTGTAAAATGGTATTTTATATACAGAATTGCCTAGCTCTAAAAAGGAGTCCTTTTTTCATTTTCTGCTTTTTAAAAAGTTTTTACTTTTATTTGTGTGTGTTTGCCATATATGTGGGGGTGTCTGAAGAAACCAGAAGGGGGTATCAACCCCTGAAGCTGTAGTTACAAGTGGCTATGAGCTCCCCATGCAGGGGCTGGTAAATGAACTCAGGCCCTCTGCAAGCGCAGGAAGCGTTCTTTACTGCTGACCCATTTGTCTCTTCAGTTCTCTTTTCTGGTTTTTTGAAATGAGATCTGGCTGGGATTACAGAGATATGACATCATGCTTTGAAAATTCTTTAATATCTTTTTCAAATAATGTGAATTGTTTTGACCTTTTAAATTTCTAATTCTGAATTAGTGCTCATAGGCAAGAGGCTACAAACCTGGAAGACCAAGGGAAGCCCGAGGCAGCTGGACCCAAGTAGGATGCTGCCTTTCTTCCTTTCTTTTTTAAAGCTTTAATTACTTATTTTAGGTCTGTGAGCCATTGAGAGTTTATTGCACCACATGTGCACGTGCCTGTAGAAGCTAGAAGAGGATACTGGATCCCACACAGGTAGCTGTGAGCCTCCTGATACGGGTTCTGGAAACTGAGCTCAGGTACTCTGCAATAACTGTATGTGTTCTTAACTGCTGAGCCATCTCTCCTGCCCAGAGACACCGCCCTTCTATACTGCTTCATGAATGAATGAAACAGTGTAGAGAAGAAAACTGGGAACAGAACCAAGCTTGCACTTAGATGTTCTACATCTATGAGTAAGACACAGTGTTCTTACTAAGTTATCACAGTCCAAGGCCCCGAGATCAATATGGCTCACCTACCTGAACAAAGAAAATAAAGTGCTTAAAGGAGGTGTTGAGGTGGGCCTCCTCTTGCAGCTGCATCACGGAGTCAAAGTGCTGGTGGTAAATATGGGCGTACACCCTGAAGAGTCGCTTCAAAATTGTCTTTGCCACAGACATAAAGTTTTTGGGAAATGGGACTCCTGCAATTGAATGCACGCCTGTCAGTCTTTCATCGAGTGGGATGGCCATGAGTCTTGACATTGCAGCACGTAAGCTCAAGCACTGCCAAGTCTACTTCAGAGTACTACAAGCAAAGCAAACCCCAACCCGAGTATTCATACTCCACACTGATTGCCTAAAACACAAGACACAGGTACAGAGACTGCTGATCACAGCTCAAATTAACATGTTAGCTGTTTAATACCAGTTTCTTCCTAAGATGAAATGCAACAAGAGTAAGCACTTTGATTATAAACATCACTTTTGTCATTTGTAACAGGAAAAAAAATAGAAATAAAAATTTTCCTAAACAAAATAAAAGGCAGACAGCCCTCAAGTCAGTAGAGAGCATCTCATCCTCTACAGTATTCTGGAAAGTAAAAGTAGGTCTTCATTTTCCCAGGCCCAAAAAGGGGTGATCCTTCCTGAAACAGAAGACTGGAACCTCATCCCTTCTCAGAAAAAAGAAACACCTCTTGAGAGAAAGGTGGTGTGGGGATGGGGTGGGGACCTCTTGAAGCAGCAGCCAAAGGGCAACTGGCTACACTCCTGACAAGCTTGGCTGACAGACCAAAGTCCTTTAGAAAAGGGCCGGGAGACTACCCGAGCAGGCACTGGCTACATAACCAACACTAGCACGCACTGAGAAGGCATATGCCTGCTGAGAACGTGCTGCTTGTCTCCAACTCCAGGCACAGCTAGGTGATCTGTGAGAGGCCACGGACTCCACAGGGAGCCCCAGGTTTGACAAATCACCTTCAAAAACCAGTTCCTCAGAAACATTCTAAACAAACACCTTTCAGTCTCTCAGAAAACGGAAGCTATTGACAGCATTCCTCCCACGCATCTTTACTTTCTCTTTTCTTTAGCCAGCCCATGAAAGCTTATTTTTGTTGTATTTCCAGCCCCTAGTCTTAGCTAAACATAGTGCAAACATTACACTGGAGCTTATTAGCTGTTTCTCTGGATAGAATCCTAATATGAAATTCTAAAAGGGCAGGTTTTAAAATCAAGCATCTTTTTTCTTAAAATTTCTATCTTGCTAGTGACTTAGATATGCTGCTAAAAAAGGAAAAAGGGAGGGGCTGGAGAGATGGCTCAGTGGTTAAGAGCATTGCCTGCTCTTCCA
>LOJH01007221.1:7426-31310 GCA_001685095.1 Ellobius talpinus
CTCTTCCTCTTCTTCCCTACCTGTCCGTCTTTCTTCACTGGATCACCTGAAGCAGAAGTGACATGTATGTGGCTATCAGTCAGGTCCTCTGCAAGTTCAGCACACGATTCAAGACCTTTCTCAGTGTTAAGATTTTCTATGACATCAAAGCAGCAGTGATTTATTAAATTAAACAATTCTTCTTGAGACAATTTTAGACTCAAAGCAATTTTTAAATCAAAAGGTCACTACCCAATAATTATCTAATTAGTGAATACACTTTTTCTCAGCTCAAACAGTAATTAAAAATTACAACCGTAAAAGAGTGCTAATTGGGTTTTCAGGGAAGTGTGCATGGCCTAAGCATTTTTTGTGCTTCTCTCCTCTGTGGATGGTTGTGCTAATTACTCCTTTCTCTTTTGCATGACAGTGCCAACAGGAGATGTTTGGGTTCAATAGAGGCAGTGGAGGAGAAGGAGCAGAGTCAAGCGAGCGTCCGGATTTTCCATAGCTATGGAATTTCCTACAGATGGTGTGGGTCCAGTCTGGGACACAAGCAACAGACCCCATGCTTTCACCTGGGAGGAAGAAATGGAAGTGAAGCAGGGAGGGCAGAGCTCAAAACATCCTTGCAGGAAAGTCCACTGCAATTTTATATGCCAAGTCCACGTGACAGTATCACTTATGTGCCGGTAACCCTGTGACATCCCTGACTGGAAGTGGGCTCATGATAGGTCAAGCTTCGGGACTGCACCGTCCTTACCCTATTATATGCCTGCCCAATCCAAATGTCAGTGACTTGTGGCATATGGATGGGTCCCGGATATGGAGAGGCTGCCATGGCTAGCAGCTAGGATGGACAGGATTTTGGAAAACGTACAACCCAAAGCTCTGCTGGTGTCTAATTGGATTGTGTACTCTGCAGGGTAGTTCCAGAGATGAATACATATCTGCTAATTGGTGGAAGGCATAAACAGTTCCCTTGGCCCTAAAGGAGTTCTGTGTACATTTTGGAGACCAGAAATCAAGGATTTTCCAACAGGGCGGCCACAAAGTCCCCCTGCACCTAGATGCAGAGATCTGGCTGATTCAGTTGCTGCTGAGTTCTTCCTGGTAAGCCCCAGTCCTGAGAGATACTCAATGACATTTTCCAAGTAAAAAGACCAGCTTCATCACCTCCCACCTCTCATGGGGAAAAAGAAAGAACAGGGCATAGGCGCCATCTCTCCCAGTGGAATAATGGAAACAATCACACACTCCGGACAAGATGGAAGTGAGGGGTAGAGACAGAGAGGAAATTCAGGTCTCAAAGCCACGGTAAGTGCCTGGGCAGTGCAGTGAGAACGCTCAGAAGACACATGAGACTGGAGGAACGCATCCCTCAGCCCTCAGACCTCTGTCCCCTGCAGGTCAGTGATGCGAGCCCAAGCACTAGCCCTGCCCTGCTCCTGCACCCCTTCTCTATGCACTGCTCCTCACACACCGCCACAGCAGAAATCCTCACTCGCAGGGTCCTCAGTGCTCCCATCTTGGCTGTTCACCTCTGCACGTTTCCTCTTTCCCTGCCCTTACTGCTCATCACACCTGCCCCTCGGTGAAGCCCATGCCATGGGATCACCCGCTGACTCAGCAACTTTACTGTGGCAGTCTTACCTGCCAGCAGGGCTTTGACCCTGTCCCCATACATTTTCCCCACCGCCAGTCCAGTCATTGTCCTCAAAAAAATTAGTTATGTGTGTGTGCATGTGGGCACACATGTACAGTGTGTGTTGGAGTGTGAGTGTGCGCGTGTGCGCATGCCACAATGCATGCAGTTCCAGGAACTGAATCCGGGTCTTCAGGTTTGGTAGCAAGAGCCTTGTTGTGCCAAGCCATCCTTCCAGCCCTCACAATCCTCCATTTCCATATCAACACAGATGATCTTTCAAAAAGCCTGAGTTCTCCTTTCTCCTTGGGCGATGTCCTCTCCCACCCTGCTATCAGAACCCACTTCAGCTCTGAACTCCCCACAACCAGTTTCCAGCAGCACACTCTCTGATGACCGCTGACCATCTTTTCAGCTCGCTTCCTGTAAAACCATGCTGCTCAGAATAGTGGCCACTGCTGGACACCCAAAATGAGGCGATTTAAACTGAAATGTGCTATCAGCATAAAACACATGGTTTGAAAAGATTGCAAAATTCTCCTTTACAGCTTCTGATGCTGATTTCTTGTTGGCGTGGTAAGTGATATTTTTGAGGATATTGAATAAGAAAACATTGCTAAAATTAATTTCTCCTAGTTCTCTTTAGTTTTTTTTTAACTTGGCTATGTAAGATTGCATCTGTGGTTCACATTAATGACTTGCATTATATTTCCACTAGACAGGACTTCATCTTAGTAACTCTTCAACTGCGGAGGTGCCGTATTTCAGTCCTGTAATCACCCCATCTTTTCACTACACCTAAACGACCCTCCACCGGGTCCTGGTTTCTTCCCAGCTCACATTCCAGTGCTGCCTATCACCCTGCCTCTCACTTCTCGTTCTGCGAAGCAATAACCTCAGTCAATTCCATTTCCCATGGATATTGACATATGCAGAAATCAAATATCATTAGTATCTCTTTGACCAAATTTTGTCAGCACTGGGTCTCTTCCTCCTGACAGCCCAGCTTGATGGTCAGCATGTAAGCTGCACGTGGCGGGATGACGGGCATTTTTAGAGGACAGACTATTAGCCAAAGGCCAGAATGATGTTCTGCTCCCACACCTGTCTCTGGCATGTTGTGTGACCTGACTTTACCTCTTTGGAGCTCAATTTCCTTATCTACAAAACGAGGCTATTAACCTGTTAAGCCCTCAAGTTGGTGAAGATGGGGGAAGCTACTGTGAACATGATTAAGGACAAATGCTTTCGGGAACCAGTTCTGGTTGGGCCTAACACAGAAGTGTATACACAGGGAGTTTGTTTTCGAAGTGATCCCAGAGAGTAGGAGTGAGCAGCTGGGGAACAAACAGGGAAAAAGGAAAAGGCAGCACATGGATGTGATGTCATCCTAGTTGGTCCCTGCCACGGATGACCAACGTTCAGCCTCAGCATGACCCTTAGGAAATCACAACAGAATCCATCTCAGACTCTTGCCCAAAGAAGCATTAACTAGCTAATTCCTGATAAGTAAGGGTGGCCCTGTAGAGACAGGCTCCCTGCACATCCAGGTTATGGTGACCCCAGGGAGACTGGCTCCCTGCACATCCAGGTTATGGTGGCCCCAGGGAGACTGGCTCCCTGCACATCCAGGTTACGTATGAAAGTCCTCCAGTGTCACAGATCTCATGGACTCAGAGCAAGGTCCTGGGCGCCCAGTGAGAAGCTGACCAACTGTTCACCTACTCAGCACAGGAGCATCTGGAGCACGATGGGAAGGGAAAGAACCCAGTGACACCTGGAGGCGCCTGCAGTGGACTTTGTCTTAGCATGTGTGATTCCTAAATGAAAGCCTGGAGCTACTGGACACAATTGTTTTAAACTATGTGCCATTGTGCCAACAGGGATAGTTAGCAGTAACAAAATTTGGCCCTGGAATCACCGATAATACTTTGCTTTTTGATACTCAAAAGACAATGGAAAAATCAAGTGTAGTGCGCTAGAGTTTGTCCAGGTGAACTGTATAGAAAAGTAAGGGGCTTTTGCTTTGAATGGATGCTGCCATCTCTCAAGCCCATTTTTGTTTGTCATGTGAGAAATGAAGAGCTAAGACAACATTCCGAGAAAAGCTTAACAGCAGAAAGCTAATGTTGCATAATTTAACGAACCTCTGTAATATTTAAATTTAATGCTGGTAATCAGGTCATCTGCCCCAGACATGCACAGCGTGAGTCTGAGCTTTCAACACACAAGTTCAGCTCCGATATCACACTCTTGCGGAGTCTACAGTTTTCCCTCCTACCCTTACTCCCATCTCTCTTACAGCAAAACCTTCACCCTACCTGCAGTGGAAGATTTGTTTCCAAATAACTGTTTCTGTGACCTGAAAGAGGGGTTCTGAAGCCTGGACAGCCCTTACCAACCATCTCCTCCAGGGGGCGCTAGTTTCTATCCATGGAACAGCTGGATTCCTTACCTCAACCTGGACCTTTGAAACACAGATTCCACCCAGAGACTGCTGCTGCAGTGTCCTCTCTGGCCAGGCAAGATGGCCAAAGTGACAACAGCCATAACAGCTGCATTTGTGAATCCCTACTTCTGTCGGCTTTTCTTCCAGGTGTTTTGCATGAATTCTTTCATTGGATTCTCACAGTAGCCCTGGTAAGTCCAAGTACCATTCTGAAGATAAGAAAACTGAAGTTGAGAAAGGGCATGCCCCTATACAGCACTGATTAGCAGGTAGTAGAATGCGGATTTGAGCTCACATCTGTGTCCAGAGTCCCTGCTGTCTCAGGCACTGTACCATACAGTCTTTCAGCCTCGTACCCATGACTTTACTTGGACCTGGCTGCCCACCTTCTCCCCTTCCCCAGAATGCCAAGAAGTTGAGTCTATTGTAAACAAGATTTTCCAGAGAATGTTATACTGACTGGGCCTGGAATCTTTCAGGCACATTATTTTGTTTTATCGTTCATTTGGCTTGGACCATCTTCTTTGGTTAAGATGTAATAGAAAAAAGTCCTTGTGTTAGAACAAAGTCTGGGTTTAGTAGCATATTCTCCTCAAGAGCAATGTATACCCAAAGCCAAGAAGAGAAAGAGAGGTGGGGCAGATGAGGGGAGGGTGGTCTTCAGGGACTAATACTGAACCTGGCTGAATTTGGGGACTAATACTGAACCTGGCTGAAATCACAGCATGGGATTCTGAAAGCAAAATGCTGTCCTCGAATACCAACATGTAAACATTGTTCTTTCCAGATGTGTATCTTACTCCACACACATTGTATTCATATGTGACAGAGAGAAATATCTACTGGCAATTATTTTACATGTGATAAAAATATCCTCTCCAGACTCCATCCACTCCCCATATTCTAAGAGTTAAGGAACACCTTGGCAGACTGGCTGCATGTCTGCAAGAAAAAGGCTGTTTATGTCTGCTCTTTCCTGGATCTGTAGACATGGAACAACTTATTATCATGGCCCACGCTTTCTGATTTCTGGTTTATAGAGCTCTTCAGGATCCCCAGCCAATGCAGCCTGTGCACCAATCCACAGGAACACAGTTTCTACATTGAGTGTAACCAGGGATCTTGCTGAAGCCTCATAATCAATTAATGTTCCAAGCCTTGCTAAAATATCAACAAAAGGATGGCCATACAAGAGAAAAGTAAACACATTACCTCAGAGAAAATAAATGTCATTGCTTTTCAATCATATGCAGCAAGACAGGAAATTAAGTTCCTCAAGCATGCAAGCTGACAGAGAAGTGAGGACAAGGAAAGTCACATGACTTCAGGGGCCTGTCATCCCCTCGAAAGGCAATGGGGATGAAAAACTGGCTTTTGTTTTGTTTTAACTGTTGGGTGTATTGACCAAGACCAACAAATTATTTAGCTCTTTTACCTTTTAGGTATTTTATAAATATCTATGCTTGTTAAATAGCCAGTGCAGAACTTAAGGAAAAGAAATCCATCCAAAAGTGAGTCTTACCTTTGGAGTTTTCAGAATACTATGTGCTATTAAGAACAAAAGGCATTTTAGTTCTTACATAGCCATGCCAGACTGTTGTGGAATATTATTTTAAGGTGAGTTACATTTCTTTCTACTGCTTTTGTTTACAATGAAAAACATGTTCCATTTGTTTGATTAAATAAAATTAACCTGTGGTGAGGAGGCTGCGTCAGCAACTAGCTGACAGGAAGTGGAAGGGAGAAACCAGGTGTAGTGAGTATTCTTTAGTGGGAGCTAAGAGAACACTCATGGGTTTTTTTTTTTTGAGATACAAACAAAGAGAGGAGGACATCAGGGGCCAGCCACCCACTTACATGGTAAGCCATGGAGAAAGAAATAAAGAAAGGTATACAGTAGTAGAGAAAGATAAAAGGCCAGAGGCAAAAGGTAGATAAGTTAAGAAAAGCTGGCTACAAACAAGACAAGCTAAAGCCAGGCATTTCTAAGTAACCTTAAGACTCTGTGTGTATTTACCTGGGAGCTGGGGGAAAGGCCACACAAAAGAGAAAGAGTAAAAAGATTAAAAGAAAAGCCAACAACATTTTGGCCTTCAAACATGGGGCTATAGTAAAAGAACAACCAACTACACCAGACTGTTGTAGGTTTGAATGAGAATGGCCTCCATACGTTCCTATGTTTGGATACTTGGTCCCAGTTGGTGGAACTGTTTGGGAAGGATTAAGAGGTGTGGCCTTGTTGGAGGTAGGCTTTGAAGGTTCAAAGGATTCAAGTTATTCCCAGCATATTCTTTTTTTTCTCCTCCCCTCTCTTCTCTCACAGCTCTCACCTCAGTCTCCTGCTTGTAGACCGAGATGTGTGCTCTCAGTTATTCTTGCCACCGTGCCTTTGCTCTACTATCATGGACTCTAACCCTCTAAAACTGGAAGCCTCATCAAATGCTTTCTATTGTAAGTTGTCTTGGTCATGGTATTTTATCAAACCAATAGAAACCCAAACTAAGACAACCATGAATGTAATAGCTAGACTAGAAAGCCACTGACATTTTTAAACTATTTCTGCCCCTGGTCCCTTGGGGTTTTCAATAACCTCACTACGATTGTTATTTTTACTTATAAAAGAGATATAGTTATTTTTAATATACCTCAGAGAAGAAAAAAATGTTACAATGTATAAGAGGTGCATGTTATTGAATCTGAAATGTCCCCAATATGCTCATGTTTTGAATACTTGGTCTGTAGCTTGTAGCACTGTTTGGGGAAGCTGTGGGGCCTTTAGGGAGTGAGATCTGGCTGGCAGAAGTCTGCTGATGGAGGCAGGCCTCTGAAGGTGGGATCTGTCTGTGCTTCATGTCTGAGCCTTTGCTTCATGGACGGATGTGATGTGAACAGCATCAGCTCCATGCTTCTGTCACCATGAACTGCTCCATGGTGTCTTCCCCACCAAAACACACTGCAACTCTGAAACTGCCCAGATGCATCTGTCCTCCATTATACTGTTCTTCCAGATACTGTGGTCACAACTAGGGAAAGTGAACTATATGGAATTCTAGACTAATTAATGTTCTTCAATGCCCATGATGCATAATATGCTTTCTTTGACATCTTTGATGTGGGAATCCCCTCTGTGTGCTGTGATTACCATTAATGAATAAAGAAACTGCCTTGGCCTGTCAATAGGGCAGAACTTAGGTAGACGGAGAGGACTGGACCAAATACTGGGAGAAAGAAGGGTGGAGTCAGGGGGACTCCATGGATCCACGGCCAGAGATAGAGGTGCTGAAACCTTGCTGGTAGGCCACAACCTCATGGTGCTACACAGATTAATAGAAATGGGTTATATTAATATGTAAGAGTTAGCCAATAAGANCATTAATGAATAAAGAAACTGCCTTGGCCTGTCAATAGGGCAGAACTTAGGTAGACGGAGAGGACTGGACCAAATACTGGGAGAAAGAAGGGTGGAGTCAGGGGGACTCCATGGATCCACGGCCAGAGATAGAGGTGCTGAAACCTTGCTGGTAGGCCACAACCTCATGGTGCTACACAGATTAATAGAAATGGGTTATATTAATATGTAAGAGTTAGCCAATAAGAAGCTACAGCTAATGAGCCAAGCAGTAATTTAATTAATACAGTTTCTGTGCTGTTATTTCGGGTTTAAGCAGCTGGGAGGCCTGGACAAACAAGTGCCCCTTCCCCTACACATCTTAATCCTTAGGCACTGAAAGAGCAAAAAAAGAGTGCAGATAGGGAAGGTGGCACCTTTAATCCCTTGGAAGGCAGGGCGGATCTCCAGGAGTTCAAGGCCACCCTGCTCTATGTACTGGGCTCCAAGACCAGCCAAAGCTGCAAAGAAAGACCTGTCTCAAGAAGGAGGAGAAGGGGAAGGAGGGGAAGAGGGGAGAGGAGGGGAAAGGAGAGGAGGAAGAGAAGGAAGAAAGGAAGGAAGGAGTAGAAATATAACTTCTTACATTTTTTAAGTCTATGGAATTGCATTCTCTTCAATGATGTATCCATGTTTTAACATAAAAATGTTTAAAACTACTACACTGCTAACCTATTATTCTACCCTCTTATGCAGTCAAACAAGATGCTGATTCCTGGTGGCACATCTTGTCCACTCTGGAGCCGTGTGCTGCTGAGAAGACTGACTGGTTCAGTCACCATGCCACCCTCTTCCCGTGCCCCAGGAATGGCTCAGTCACCATGCCACCTACTTCCCGTGCCCCTGCATGTGCACAGATCCATGCCCCCAAACGTCCTGTCCTCTTTTTCATTGGCCTCCCTACATCTTAGTGATTGTGAGAACAGCTTGATTTAGATCCCATGTCCTCCCTCTGAGCCGGCCTGATGCCAGTCTCTTCCCCAAACTCCATCATTAGCACCTGCCTCTTGTCCTAGAATTGGGTTCACATGAGTGTGAAGTTAAATTCCAAGTGTATCAACTATCTCTACTGCCCAGTACTCCTGCGTTCTTTAGGAAGCACCGCGCTAGCCATAAGGGACAACATATATTTTGTACCCATTCACATTCCCTTTAGATCTTTTTGGAGGAAAGTTCATAACCTCAGACTCAGGAAAAGATTCCCATGGACAGGAACAATGCTTACACCCCAGGCCACCAACTGTGCCAGATAAGTTAAGAGACCATAGCTCATTTAATGACAAATCTCAGAACCAGTTCCTTGTCTAAATCAAAATTACAGAGCCCTGCCTGTTAACTATGGATTCCTATTGCTTCCCCTAGTAATAGTCTGATGACAACCTCCACAGAAACCGATCAAGCCACTCCCTTCAAGGACACAGAGACCGATGTGTATTGTGCACACAAAGCACTTTGAGGGCTGCACCCCACCACCCAGCCTACTTCATTAAACATAAAGTGAAACCAACATGAGATTTGACAACAACATTGCATGGCCACCAATCTCAGAAACATGGTGCACCATTCTCCTCACCCCACCTCCATTTATGATTTCATAAATCTGCATGTGTCTGAATATGTGATAAGACCACAGGCTGAACTGGCAAGAGAGAGAGGTCGAAGGTGTTTGGCAAGTTCCACAGCACGAAGATTACTTTTAAAGTTTGTTAAATTTTAGAAACAATTCTTTAAAAAAGAAACAAAACCCTACATATATAAGGTAGAAAGTGCTTTATGGATAGAGATGGAAAGAAGGGAGGGAGGGAGGGAGGGAGGGAGGGAAGAAAGGAAGGGTTGTAAGAGTCCTCTTGTTTGTTCCCGGCTGCCCAGACTCCCAAAATAACCACACAAAAACTGTATTAATGGGCCACTGCTTGGCCCATTAGCTCTAGCTTCTTATTGGCTCTTACATATTAATTTAACCCATCTCCATTTATCTGTGTATCACCATGAGGTCGTGGCCTACCAGCAAAGTTTCAGCATGTCTGTCTCTCATGGAGGCTCCATGACTTCTGGACTCTGCCCCTCTCTCCCAGCATTCAGTTTAGTCCCCCCTCCCTGCCTATCTCTATTCTGCTCTGCACAGGCCCAAGACAGTTTCTTTATTAACCAATAGTATTCACGACATACAGAGGGTAATCCCACATAAAGGAAGGAAGAAAATTCCACTTTAAATTTTTTAATTTAAAAAGTTGTTTTAGGATGATTTATGTGTGTGTTTTGCCTGTGCACCATGTGCATGCCTGGTGCCTGAGATGGTCAGAAGAGGGTACTGGATCTCCTGGACCTGGAGTTAGTAGACGATTGTGAGACATCATGTAGGTGCTGAGAATTGAACCTGAGTTCTCTACAAGAGCAACCAGAGCTATTAACTGCTGAGCCATCTCTCTAGTCCCAGTGCTCTTTGGTTGTTGACTAGATGTGGCCCATAATGGAACAAAACTACAAACAAGATCACAGAGATTTTAGTTGGTTAAGAGTGAAAAACACCAGAAAAAAAAATAAACCTGCAGTGCCAATAATCCCGAAAATATTTCCTCATTAAGAAAGCATGAGAAAAGAGCCCTGTGAGGTTAGGGTTGCTCCGTAGGAGGGGAACAAAGCCTGGGAGGCAGAACTTTTATGTCCAGCATTTTGTTGCTGCTTTGACCCAACTGCCAAAGTCAGCAAGAAAAGTAAGTAGGGAACCCTTCGAATACATTCCTGTTATTGTTTTAGGCCCGGTGGGGGGATCTGATGCTCCTACAAGCACAAGATGAGCAAAGCCAAGCACAGCAGGGCAGGTCCCAGCCAAGAGCCTCCACTTGGGTTCTCAGGCCCTCTCCTCAGGGAAGAGGCAGCTGATAATGTGCGGGAGGAACAGCATTTGTGGACTTTCCTCAGCCACACATCAGAAGGCCACAGTGGCCTCTGCAAACCCCACAGAGGAGAGGGATCCAGAACATACATGCCACTAGCTAGCCCTGGAACTCTCTTGTCTTTAGAGCAAATGCTTTATGTATACATATATACAGCACCTATCACTGCCCTCAGGGAGAATCCGCACCAGTAGAGTCAAATGGGAAAAACAGCCATCTGGGTGCATCCGTAGCTAAAATTTAGCCAATCTCAGTTTTCTTCCTTAAAAAATAAATTAAATAACAGCAGCAGCAACAACAAAACTATAGAGTAAATAAATGTGCATTTTTATACTGTGGAAGAGATGAGGGTAGATAATGTGGAGCTTTTTGTCATTCAAATGCCAGTCCCTGCTCCCACCCCCAGGTATATTTGTGTGTCCTTTACTTACTGTTAATAACGTCTCTGTTAAAAGATTCCAGACCCTCAGCACCTGTGACCCACCCACTTTCTGCAGACTCATGAACTAATATATCTTGGGTGTTTAGCCCTTTCTTCCTCTGGCTGCTTACACTGGGTTCCACACTGCTCATGTGCATTTCCATTAGGAGATGAAATCTGGAGTAGGAGGGAGAGAGGGAAGGAGGGAGGGCTAGGGGAGAACAATTAGCTCTTCAGTGTTGCCACTGATTGGCAGGTAGAATAAAAGCTTGGAAAGAATGACAAGATTCTCCAGTTTTCAAGTCAGCAATAAACGCATGTTTTCTTCTATGCCAGTCCTCATCCAGTTCTTAAAGGTGGCTACATACAGGTTAAAAAGACGTTTTGCCCCAAAGCTGAAGAAGAGCCTCACATAGTTGTTTCAGCTCAAGTTCAGCAAGGCCTGTTCTCAGAGGGCACCCATTTCCAGGTGACTGAAGCTGCGCTCTAGTCCCCACGGATGGACATTAAGACCTCCGTGTCATTATCACGTGGATGAAGCCTACAGTGCAGGGAGGGAAGAGCCTAAGGTCGGGAGGAAAGATTAACCCAAGCGTCTACTTTGACATCATCTGCTCAGTCTGCCTGGGTCTGTTTCAGTTTTTCAATGATCAGGGTAGATTGGAGTGCCTCCTAAACCCTCCCCAGCTCTAAGATTCTAGAACCCCATCCATCCAGCAGGCCTTGTTCCGCTCCTATGCACTGAGCTGAGCTGTGTGCACCTTCATATCAGAGCCCACTGGCACAGAGACTGTCAGACAGCCCTGAACTGGGTTCCACCATCCACTGAAGAAGCGCTGTGCATGGCTGCAGATTGTGAAGACCCTGCTCCAGGCACGAGGGAGACTGCAGCACCTGCTGATGAGCTAGCACATGTACATCTGTGATGCTCACAGACTATTGGCTGTCATCACTGTCACTGTCTCCATGAGACCTCTAGAGATGACCATTTCTTCACTCTCCCTCTGCCTCTCAAATCTAGACATCCTCCCAGGTCCTATCTTTCTGTGAATCAACCCCAAGCTATTCCCACTTGCATTTTTCCTTCTCAGCTTCAAACAAAGTTTTCTATAGCGCATATTAACAACTGTCGGGACCACACAATTTAGAACTTGGTTGTAGCACATCTTCTACTACTAGGGGCTTAAGAACTGGCTCAGTGGTTAAGAACACAGACTACTTTTCCAGAGAACCCTGCTTCAGTTCCCCGTACCCCTACTCATTACCATCTATAATTCCAGTTCCAAGGAATCAGATGCCCTAGTCTGGCTCATAGGCACCATGTATTATGCAAGACATGCATGCAGGCAAAAGAGCCAAACACATAAAATAATTTTTCAATTAAAAAGTTGTATACCACTAGCAAGTTGGGTCAGATGGCTGGTCTGATGTGGGTAATAACGGGAGTCTTGAAAGCAGAACTCAGAACTCAGAATGTACAATTGCAAAGATCATGTCATGACTCCTACAGAAGATGAGGAGACAATGAGACCTCAGAGGACAGGGCAGAAGGTTATGATTTAAAGGTGAGTTGATGAGTGAGTTGACAAGAGATGGAGTTGGGATGTTTCTGTCCTCCACCTGACAGGTTTTGGAATCACACCTCCAGAGATTGTCAACCAGTGTACTTCTGGAAAGGGTTAACAGAGGAGGGAAGACACTCTGAATGGAGGCAACACCACCTGGTAGGCTGGGATCCTGGGCTGGCAGGAAGACAAAAACAGACTTAGCACCAACTGGCATCCTCACTCATCTCAAGGGTTCCTTGAGACTGCGGTTCAGCAGCAACTCCTCAAACTAGCTCCTCATTTTCCTCATTCCCTTCTAGTCTATAGAATCCTGTCATGGGAACAGCCCTACAGTTATGTTTGGACAAGGCTACCTCATCAAGTAACACATTCAAGAACATTTCTTTGCAGGGTTGACAGGCATGTTAACGATTAGCCTGTTTGATAGGGCTGCTATCTGGAAACACTTGCGGCTGCTGGAGGAGAACAGATGTGAACAGACCAGACACATGTAATTAGGCAGGGGGTGGCTGTTGGCTTTGCTTCGGCCCCTTCCTCTTACGTCTGTGATTTCTAGGTGATTTCCTCTCTATATATAATCTTCCTTCATCCTGACTCAACCTCCCATAAAGCTTGTGCAATGAAGTGCCTCCTCCCCTTGCCTCAGAGGGAACTTGAGCTCCAAGTTCTAAGAGAACTGAAAAACGGAGCCATCTTAAGCATGACCTTTAAAATGGAACACAAAGGGAGTGCGGAAAAAGCTCCAAATGATTTGAAAGTTTCCTGCAATTTAGTCAATAAATATGCTCAGTTCAATATGACCATCCATTAATTATAAACTCAGAGAAAGGCCACGATGCTATATGCTCACAGAAGCATGAAGACGTCGATTACTTCATGTTTCACCTGCTAGAAATTAAAAATATCAACAATATGATATTCTTGCATCTATTCAGTAACATAATAAAAACCGACAGTCTATAAACAAAGAATTGAGAGGCCTCCTTTCCTTAGACTTGGATTGAGCATTCAGCGTCCCATCAGACAGATGCTAAAACCAAGACCAGAGCCCTGAACCTACACTGGTGATTGTTTTCACTTGGTGACGCTATCAATAAATTAACACCCCATGAATAAAAATTTCACGTGACCTGACATGCTCATGCAGATGCTAATATGCAAAATCTCAAGGGGTAACATGATCCATAGGGGGCTCAAGGACAGCTCAATCTCATCTCAGTTTTAATCTGCTGCCTTCCTCTGACAGACACGTGTTCAGTGCACACACCACTGCAGGGTGAGCGGTGGGGTGATGTGTGTAACCCATTTCATGCATCTGACAGTTCTCAGCCCCTTCAGACATGACCTTGAAGGTCTGGAGTGCCCAGCCAGCCGCTCTGCCTGTCAGGTGGCACATTCCCAGCACAGATTTCTAGAATATTTATAAGTATGTCAACTGTGCAGGCATCCTGAAAGCCACAGAGCAGCTCTCTATCATCAGCTACCCATTCTGAAGAAATTCTCATAAAATGTCAAGGGGACTTTGACGTTAGAGGCCCTAGTTACGATTCCTTTCACTCTCACATAGTTCTGTGAAAGCTCAAGTGATAAGTGCAAAACTTCATATTCTGCAATAACTTACTCTGTCTAAGCATAAATGTGCTGCTGAGCAGGCCCTGATGGTCTAAGGATGATGTCATGGAGAAGACCCCTCTGTACAGGGCTGGCCTGAGCATCACAGAGCCTGCTCTGTGAACGGCAACTTCTCTGTAGTCAGAGCAGCAGCCAGGCCTGCTTCACATATTCCTGACTCCCCCAGTCTACGTCCCAAGTGCACAGTGAATCCACAGCCTGTGAACCTACCGCCACACAGATTACTCATGCACTCGGCCAGTGTGTGCACCCTTTGCAGTTCTTCACAAAGCACCCCAATCTCTGGTAAGACCGCCCCTGCACTGGAGACTACAGGTTGACAAGCTGTCAGCGTTGCTAGGAATAAAAATGTTCTTAGTCCCAATTCTGCTATTTCTTAAATCTCCTGCAACTCCATCTTTTACCCCCATTTTTGTCCTTTCACCCCTCTTTCTTGTCAGTCTCCTAAAAACCCTGCCTGCTTTTAATGCACCTCCACACACACACCAAGTTAACAGGGAGATTTGATCCACACAACACGCCTACACACACACACCAAGTTAACAGGGAGATTTGATCCTGCTAAACACCTGACGTTATCTCCCCAGCACTTGCAGAGGCCAAGTGAATGAACAAATGGTCATTTAACAGACAGGGAAACTGAGGCAGAACCATAAAACTCACTCACAGGAAAGCTGGACTGGAACTCTGATAACATGATATCAGAGAAGGATTAAAAGGGTTACTGTGGTATAAAAACATGGCGGTACCTGTGTAATGAGACAAACAGTATTTGCTTATGGCAAAATTAACCCCATATACAGAAAGAGTGGCATGAGATGGAGCTGTAGCCAGTGGTAAACATGCCTGCATCAGTGTGAAACTCTCAATTTGATCCCTAACACAGAAAAAAAAGTCCTAATCAAATCCATAACAGAATGACAGTAATCAATCTATTGTAACTCATATCCGTAGGGGCATGAAGAACAGAATAATTAAATTTAAGTTTGTCTCCTTAGCTTTAATGAGGAACGGAGAAATGAGTACATTTTCTGTTTTAAGAAAATACATTTGCTCATTTTTATCTTATATATATGGATTTTGCCTGCATGTGTGTACATTGCCCACAGAAACCAGAAAAGGGCATCAGATACTTTGGACCTGGAGTCACCAATGGCTGTAGGCTGCCATGTGGGTGCTGGGAGTAGACCACAGTCCACTGGAAGAGCAGCCAAGGCTCTAACCACTAAGAAATCTCCCCAGCACCTACTTTTTCTTTAAGGGAAAGCTAGCTGGAAGAAGCTGAATGGGATGCTTGGTTGGTTTCTGGCAGGCACACATGATTAACGCAACCACTGGCAAACATCCTGTCTCATTTCTTCTTACACAGAGACTGCTAATCCTTCTCTGGTAGCATGTGAACAGAGAGCACATTTCTCCTAGTGTGGAGGACATGCACGTCAACTTACACTTTGTCTATTCCTAGCAAGGTAAACTCCCAGGACCTGAATGAGAGTTACCTCAGCTCAGAGGTTCTCAAATTCTCTGTACAAAATAATTATGTGCAGCATTAACAAATTCCAAAGCTCCCAATCTTGGGGTTTAGGTTCCATACATCTATGGGAAAGCACAAGAAACTGAAGCTTAAAAAGTGAGGTAAGGGCCAGTGAGAAGGCTCAGCGTGTAAACGTGATGGCTGCCAAATCAGGCATCCTGAATTCAATCCCCAGAACCTGCGAGGTAGGGAGAGAGAACCAACATCTTCAAGCTGTTCTCTGACTTCCACACACAGGCTATGGCCTGCATGTGCTCACAAACAAACACACGAATAAATAAAAAGGTATTAGGCTTTTAAAATTAAGGTGAGATTCATAGGACATGAAGTTAGCCACTGTAAAGGGCTGGATTCAGTGGCATTTAGTGTATGTGCAGTGTTGGGCCACTAACACCTCAGAAACACAGTACTCTGACGGTCTTAAGATGATGACTGAGAAAGGCCACCTTAAGCCCTCAGACGAGGCGCAGGTGACAAAGGATGAGATGCCCTGTGGACTTCTCTCAGATTATAAGGGGAACTTCAAGAAGACAGCAAACACCTCGCAAGCCTAACCTAGAACCTGCCCCTCTCTGGCATGGAGCACAAGTTGGACACCAAGAGGCTGGTGCATTTTGTGGTCTCTCTAACACATCCAACGCTTACCATCTGGACGCACAAACCCTTGAGCACTTACAAGGAAGAGGAGCGTTAAGTAGTAAGAAAACTAGAAAAGATGAACCACGTGGTTTCAACGCAGGCCCTCTCTCCTGGGGCGCAACCACACTGTCCTGCTCGTTACTAAATGCGACCTTGGGAAATAAACTGTCTAGAGCAGCAGAAAACCCTCTGGAGAAAGAAACGCAAATTAGGTTTCTCCTTAACGCCAAAGCCAAAGTGAGACTAGCTGTTCTGGGAAGAGTTGGCGTAGACATGTACAAGATGACACTGTTTCTTCTTCGGAGTCTCCTGGTCTAGTTCAGTGGTTCTCAACCTGTGGGTCGCGACCCCTCAACGCCAATTGGAGAACACATATGTTTGCATTATGATTCATAACAGTAGCAACATTACAGGTATGAAGCAGCAATGAAATAATTTCCTGGCTGAGGGTCACCATAGCATAAGGAGCCAACCTTATTAAAGAGTCAGTGTTAGGAAGGTTGAGAACCACTGGTCTAGCTGATCAAGAACTGGCTCTCACTCCTGAAGTTTAGCAAGTAGAAAGATGAGCCCTAATGAAGGGAAGTCCAGGCTAAAATCTTGTCCTTTTGACAGTGACGAACGCTGCTTCTTTTAGGCAATATCTAGCTAAAAACAGAGAACGAGGGGAACTAATCATAGCTCAGGCATGACAATAGGAAATAGTTTATAATCCTAGAATCATGAAAGTTTCACAAAGTTTAAGGCCAGGGATGCTGGACTGAGGAAAAAGGGCTAACCTGCACTACTTGGTCTCTGGATGTGAGCTACTCCACCTACTTGAATGGAGGCAGGAGAAAGGCTAGGAATGCTAATTTTGCACATAACCAAAGGAAGAATTATTGCCTCTTTACCCTTATATATGTAGTTAAGAGGTCTTGATCACTTCTAGAAGATGGGATGGGAGGAAGAAAGGGTTTCCTGGGCTATTTCCAAAAGTAAAACATTAATAGAATGGAGTTGAGGGGAGTCAGGTCACGGTGACCTGGGCTGGTCTCTGGGCTGGTCAAAGGACCAACGGCCAGAAGGGAAGGAAACGGCTTCTGCTGGGTGGAATACACTTTGCTCCTAGAGGGCCTGGGAACCCAGTGAGCTGTGTCTATCAACCTGACCCCAACCACAGATGTGGGACAGAATTAGCCAGGGCACAGAGAGATGGCCACACGTGCTGTGCACATAGACTATATGTCACTACATTGGGAGAAAGCTGGCAATGATTTGGCATAAAAATAAAGACTTTAAAGTTCTCAGGAAGATTTTGGGAGAGGTTGGCTTTGGGAACTAATGCTCAGAAAGCCAAGAAGGAGATAAAAGACAAGGAGATGAGCTAAAAGGACAATTGATTGGTAATTAGATATTGACCCCAGTAGATCTTAAGAATTCTGGCTCTCTCATGTCGGACATGTAGCTAATCTCTCAGCTTCTTGAAGTTGGGGTTCTTTCTTTGATAAAATGGAGAATGGGAACCAGCTCACAAAGGAACTTGAGCTGCCCCACTTACATTATGAGCAAGGGTAGCGTAAGTGGAGGCAAACACTAGAGAGTGCCTGGGTGTGCAGTCAGGACTTAACACAGGGGTCACTCCTATTATGAAACGGGGCAGAGAAGGGCACGGAGCAAAGAAGGGAAGGAATGCAAATATGTTAAAAGCACAGTCACAAATAATCTCCATCAGAAGCACTGATGGACAGAGCCAAAACGGCAGAACTCTCCAGCTTGTAACACAGGCACGAGAGACTGAGGGAAAGACAGAAACACAGGAGGGAGGGAGATTGGGGGGAAGGACAGAAACACAGGAGGGAGGGAGGGAGATGGGGAGAGACAGAAAGCCAAAAGGGGATAAGAAAAGAAGCTGGATTAGCAATCCAACCTATTAAAAGTTTGACTTCCCCCTCCCCAAATCAAGCAAACCAAAGTCAGCAAGCTAAATATGGGAAACTTTCCTGGGATGGAGAATCATCTGAAGGTGGAATCAAGGCAGGCACTGTATCTCAGGAAAAACTAATCTGAAAACATTTGGAGACTCATATCGAGACATAAATGTAAACCATGGAGATAACCTTTAAAGAGCCTCCAAAGAAGGCTCAAGGGACTGCCCATTCCTCCAGATCACAGAAGAGATGGGAAACCATCCTAATTATTTTATCATGTGATTCAACCAAGACAGCAAAGCCTGCCAGTGAAAAAGGAAACAACCCCACTGTGACTTGTGAACTGATGGAAAATCCTAACTAAAACTCCACCGAATCAAATTTAGGAGCATTATTAAAATGTCTAGGCATCATCAAGCTGCAGTTAGCCCCCAAAGCAAAGATGACCTAGGATTAATACATCTGTTAAGACATCATCATATCAGGAAATAAGAGCCCTATTATAAGGTGATCACCATGTTTGCAGTGAAAAGCTTCAAATATTATTTTTGCTAAATTGAATAAGATGTTAAGATGTTTATAAAATGTTCAACTCTATTTTAAAATACACATATCTGAAATCATGACACAAAAGAGACATTGATTTTTAAATATTTTTTCATTCTCATATATCACACAAAAAATTGTTCCAGCTCTTCCCAGACATCCTTGATACCAATATTGCTATTCCTATGAGAGTCACTGAGATATTTAGCAGTTTCTAGAGTAAACATCTTCACTTCTGAGCACTCTTTAGTTCATGAGTAACATATTAATTCATATTCAGGAAATCACTGTCCAGAAACCATGTAATCATGATCTCTGCAACAAGGCTTGAGTTGTTTTTTTTTAACTTATAGTCTCCAATTTTTGCGATCATGAGGTCATTTCCAATGAATAATTGATAAATCGGTGTTGAGCATCCTGGTCTCCTTTTCTGAGTGTTTCTAGAGACTCCAAGGCCTTCAACACCAGATTGATCAAAAATGTTATAGAGGGATTTTTAAATGAAGTAAACTGAGGTTTACCCCCAGATTATAAGAGACCCTGCAAAGGGTTACAGATAAGATGTCTTTCTTCCTTTCTTTTTTTTGTGAAAAAAAATTATCTTATATTCAACCCTTATCAATATAGGGAACACTTAGAAAACTATAGTATTTAGATGGCACTAAAGCAACCACACAAGCTGCTCACACAACACCGACTCACTGTGCCCTGCCTGGCTCCTTAGCAACCTGCCACTGCAGCCCACCGTGGAGACAGTTCTGCTGTGTCAGGAATTGGAAGAGAACACAAACATTATCAACTCACCAGGGATGGTGATGGACATACAGTCCAGCACCGAAGAGGCTGAGGCAGGAGGACTGAGAATTCAGACCAGCTTGGCTATATGGCAACAAGATCTTGCCTTAGATAAACAAAGATTGCCATCGTTGAGGCCATAAAATGATACACAGCCTGAAACAGAAAAGTCAGAACTGCCCAGATATGGTGGTGTAACTGTGGGCTAAGTATTAACTTCTTGGGGTCTTGGTCTCACATCTGCAAGATGAGGGAACAGTCCTCAGGGAGTGAATTGCTGTGAGGGTTATTTGAACTAAACATGTGAGGCTATTGAGATTGTCTGTATACAGTAAGTGCTCAAACACACTAGATTTGACAACTATACTTAACTGAGTGCAAAGCAAAACAACAGAACAACAGAAACAACTACGAGGCCAGCAAGATTAATTCTTCATCAGCAAGATTAATTCTTCATCAGCAAGATTAATTCTTCATCATGTTGCCTCACCCCCAGCCCCCCCCTTCAGTACAGCTCACTGGATGACAAGCCCTGATCTCACATGGAGTTTCCAATTTTTTTGGTATTAGCCAAGGTCAAAAGGATGTGAAGAATTAACTCACTTGAAAGCCTGACGAAAACAAAAATACAAACCTACAAAAAAAACCCTTTAAAATAGAGAATGGTGTGAATATAGTAAATTTAATGATTTATACACATACATGTATCTTACATGTATCAAGCACACGCACACATATTAAAGAATAAGCTTCTACATCTATAAAGAGAAAAAAACCTTAAAGAAATGGAATTACCAGGAAATAAGAAAGAGTTCTTGGTAGTTTAAAAAAACCTAGTGAATGAGATAAATTCAACACCAAGTTTAGAAAAGACTGGTAAGTAAATTTTCCAAACAGTAAAAGAAATGTAAAGAAAACAGAACAAGAAACCAAGAGCAGAAGACTGATCAAGTAAGCAAATATCAGGGTTCTGCAAAGCTGGGAGGAGGGGCAGGGGTCGTCTAACAATCCCAAACTCAACGATGAGAAAAGTTCCATCACAGCACACTCTGCACTTCACAAGAACATGCCGCCTGCATGTCCAGGACAAGGGAGCAAGCAAAGATCTCTGCCCAAGTCCCACTGGAGGGAAATTCAAGAAAACCGTTTCTGGTGGAGGAAGGGAATCATGAACGGAGAGATTTCTGCTCAGAAAGTCCCTGACTCCGTGAAAACGGTCTTCAGTCAGCTCAGGGGCTGATGTTTGACTTTCCTGTCACCCTTTTCTGTGTTTACTTTTCCTCAGTGAATGTGTTACCTTTATTGTCAGAAAACCACTTTGATATAAAAAATCCTATGCTCGGAGACTCCAGTGTGGGGGTCCACAGATGTGAGCCTGTTCCACCTGACTGGAGGTCAGAGAGGTTGAGCTTATTCTTGCTCTTTCAAAGTTTTTGACCACAGGTGTGGCTACAAACAAGAGATCCTGACCTAGACTGTGACTAGTTAGGATTTTGCATATAGAGGTGGATCGGCTCCACCTGGTCCAAAGGCGGAGGACACTTGGTCCAATCCTGAAATCATGTTAATGAAGTCTGTTGCCTCCCCCTTCCCTGGAGTGAAAATTAATGTGGGTGGGTTCAGTGTTCACCGAATGTCCCTCCCGATGCTGTTCTGTGTTTCTGTCTCTTATTATTTCTCTCATATCTATATTCCTTTTGCTTAATAATTCTAATCCTACCCGGGAACATACGAATTTCGTTGAGGCTGGACCCCAACACTCTGGCCTACGTTTAGTTGGCTCCTTTTCTAGTCCGTCTTTACAGTGCCACAGCCTGTCTCTGCTCAGACACAACCCTTCAATTAGCAAAAGTGGTAGTCACAGAAGATGGCTGGCCTGGAGAG
The DNA here is from genome assembly GCA_001685095.1 of Ellobius talpinus. NCBI lineage: Eukaryota > Metazoa > Chordata > Mammalia > Rodentia > Cricetidae > Ellobius > Ellobius talpinus. Next base: position 28,714 of record LOJH01007221.1, read on the forward strand.
GCACTCTGGGACTTGCCATCCTGACGCCCTGTAGATGTGCGGTACCTACTAATGCACTCAGCGAGTGCTGGTCTTTGAGCACACTCCCAGTGTATTCTGAAATACTAACGAAAGGAAACGAGGTATGTAATTCTGTTTCCTTATTCACATTGCGACTGCGGTTCTGCTACCGCAGTTAGCGCTTGTTTTCACAAGGAAATGCTAACTGCTCCAATTTGTTTTCATTCCGCCTACCGAATGCCACATCCTAGGCTTTGCCAAGAGACGGATTGCCTACTGGCAGACTGACCTGTGGAGAAGATGAACACCGTGTTGTTCCAGAGCCCATGGTTTTTCAAGGCTGCGGTGACATTTCCCACTGCTTCGTCCATGAGGGACACCATCCCTGCATAAATACGTCTGTGCTTATCTTGGATAAAGTCGTACGGCTTCATGTATTCCTCAGGGACCTGAAGGGGATCGTGGACAGACTGAAGAGCAAGGTAGAGGAACAGTGGCTGGAAAGAGAGTTTGGAGACATCAGTTAAAAGGGAACGGAGGCTTTCGATACAAAACATGAGACAGTTAAGATTTATCAGTTCGTATCAATAACTTCAAGAACCTACAGAGGGCTCCAAAAGTATCTGCGAATCACATCTGTGGTAAGGAACCCACATCCAGAATGCATAAACTCAACAATAAAAGGCAACTTAGTTCAGCACAGAGAATTTAAATAGGTATTTCTCCAAAGATGTAACCAATGTTCATAATCAGAGGACTGCAAAACAAAAACTGCACTGAGACATTATTTCATGTCCATTCGGAGGCTTAGAGCATTTAAAATAGTAAGCACTAATGTTGGCGAGGCTATGGAGAAATCGGAATCCTCAGCTGCTCTTGTAGGAATGTAAGTGATGTATGCAGACACTGAAAAGCAGTGTGAAGGGTTTAGTGTTACAGCTACCATACAACCTGGCCTTCCTATTCCAGAAAACCATGGAAACACATGTAAAATGTACATGGATGCTCGCTGCACCATTATTCAAAGTGGCCAAGAAGCAGGAAAATGCAAATGTCTGCAAATCGATGAATAGATAAATAAAATTCAGAATATGTTTAGTTATTATGCATACCAACAATACAATCAGTGACAAGACAGTCGGGCTCTGAAAACATGAAAAGAGCCAATCAGGGACCACATCTTGCATTGCTACATTGACCTGAATATTCTGAAGAAGCAAGTCTACGGAGACAGAAACTAGGTGACTGGCTGTCTGCGGCTACAGGGAATTCTGGGACAGAATGATGATGAGGCACTCCTAGCAGGCAGAAATTACCCTCCAATGATGAAGTATTTTAAAAGCAGGCTGTAATGATGATCAAACACTGCTTAAGATAACTGTGTACTTTAAGTGGGTGAACTTTATGCTATGCCAATTATGCCTCGGCAAATATGTTCAAAGATGACAAAGGACCCAAAACATGAGGAAAGACACAAAACATAAAGGTCAAAGTCCTAGAACGGGATGGAAGGTTCTGACACAAATAAACAATAATATCAACAACACACCACATGCTTTATATAAAATATACTCTGATGACTGTCTGGCCACTCCATGTCATTTAACACCCAAAGCCATCTTGTTATGTCCATTTTACAGGTGAGTTAACTAAGCTTCAAAAGGTTAGATAGTATGCCCATATACCATTAATTGGTGAGGTGTTTCCTACCAGCAACCTCACTATTCTGCTGTTGACATGGACCAATAGATAGGTTGGGTAAAAATAAGAAATTTATAGGGTTTTTAAACATGGTTTTTGAGGAAACAATGTTTTGGTAGTCTTTGATATTGAGTCAAATAAATGTAAGGCTAATTTAGTTCCTGGGAGTAAGAAGTATGTCCCAGGTTGTTTTTATCTCTCATGCCAACCTGCAGCATTCTGCATCTGTGGTACACTTAGTCAGCCATTTCTCCTTAGGGGGCCACTCTGCAGATATCCCTTGCACTGGGCCTTGCAGGATTCTCCAATGAGCTGAAAACCCTCAAAGAGACAATCAATGACTTCAATTCAAGAATAAGCACATTATGCTATTAGAGTATTTGGGGCATTTAAATCATTAATGAAGGAGGCTAAGGGCAGATGAGAGGGACTCACTTCCTTTTTTATTTTTGTAAAATTGGTTTAAATAATACAGACATCCCTTTGAGTGTGTGCCCATCAGTTAAAGGGATGCAGACACATGATAAGAGGAAGGACTGTCCATACAGGAAGCCCAAATAGACACCCAAACGCTTATCTGGAGTTCAGATATTGCAAGTTAAATGTTGGATATATATCCATGAAAAAATATTTCAAATCCCCATTCATAAATGCTATACTACAAGTTCTAACACCATTTTGTTCTGCCTGTGCTCCTACACACACACTTTCCACTCCATCCTACAGGTCATACTGGCACTCTGGTTCCCTCTGGACCATGGAAGGATGTGGAGGGTGGGGAATTCATCCTAAACTCTGGCAGTGCATGCAGCTCTGCCATGGAAATCTTCCTGACTTATTCTTCAGTGATGGAGGAGGATCATCTGTCTATGTGTTACTTTCATTGGTTAATAAAG
>LOJH01007222.1:5586-24625 GCA_001685095.1 Ellobius talpinus
TAATGAGATCTGGTGCCCTCTTCTGGCCTACAGGCAGGACACTGCACAAATAAATAAATAAATAAATAAACAAATAAATAAATGAATGAATGAATGAATGAATATTTATTTATTTATGATAGCTTTTGAAAATACAATTTTAGTATTTATTCAGAAGACAACACACCAATCACACTTACAATTCCTGATGCTTGGAAAAGGGAGCTATCATGTTCCATTTTTCGCTTCCTCTGGGCATTCTGCAAAGCTATTATCTTTGGGTTTAAGTCTTCCTCAGTAACAGTATTTCTGGAAAAGAAAAAGCAAACCATTCTCTCTAAGACCACCACTGTTCACTGGATTTACTGGGGGACTACTGAAATACAAAACAACATTCATTTCCGAGTAGTATTTTGAGTTTATAAATGTTTCAGCTGGACACAGAGCTACACACCTATAATCCCTGTTTGAATCCAGCCTGGCTACATTTTAAGTTTAAGGCTAGCCTGAACTACATATTGAGAACTTGCAACCAAACAAAATTTATGTTCATTTTAACCTCACTCCAGCACTCAAGGATAGATATGACAGGTACTTTGTACCTTTCATAAATTTTATAAATGAGAAACTGAGGCCAGTTAGGTAGCTTGCTCTAAGTCTCATTGCTAATTATTTGTAGCTAAGGAAGCACATGCCAGGCCTTCACACACTTATCTCCTCCACAGTGACCTTTGCACTCTGCTGGTTTGGCCTCAGAACTGACCAATATATATCTGAGTTGCTGTATCTGAAATATTAGGCAATAAGGAACTATTATAAAGTCAATTAAGCTTGTTGTATTTGTTTTCAGTTTCCAACAGAAAGCCAAATGGCTAAGTCATATACGACTCTTCTATAAATATGGGTCCTTAATTTTAAAATATTTATAAACCATGTAGTATATAAGCAAGCTGGTTTAAAATTTTTATCAAGTATGTTATGTTTATAAAATATAATTCAGTCTATCATGTAAATATCATCTGTAGTTGTGCTTCTGTTATGTTTATTTGGTGTGTGTGTATACCACCACACTCAGTCTTGGTCTTAAGCTTGTAATTCTCCTGATTCAGCTGCCTGAGAGCCTGGACTAATGGCATATTTTACTATACCCAACTGAAAATACTGAATTCCTCTAAAGACCCAAGCTTTTTTCCTAGGTCAAGAGAATGGCAGGCCTGTCCTAGCACTTCAGGTGAAGGGGGTGAAGGGGAAACAAAAGTCCCAGTTACAGCAGAGTCTTTTCTTCTGCTATCAGAGGCAGCTTGCTGACTAGGCACAGAACAGAAGGAATCATTTTTCTTTCACTAACTAATTAGCAAAAATTACTTTCCTGTAGGTGTGGCCTCAAATTTAAAACACATCAAATACCATTACATATTACATACAGAAATTCTAAATATTTGCTCAAACATTGCTTCATTCCATAGAAACAAAGCTAATTTTTTTATAATAATGACAACACAAAAATATGTATTGAAGAATAGAAGTTTGAGACTCGCAAATATCCATATTTACCTGTGAGAACTAAACACCACTAGGCTCAGTCTGGGATGGGAAAGAACCATTTAGCTAAAGGGCTTTTCTTCAGGTATAGAAGGATCTAAGCAGGGAAGAAGCTATTTCCCATTCTAAATGGAACACGAAGAAATGCCTGAGATTTATAACTTACCAACTGGACTTACTTTGATGTTCCTTAAAGTACATGTCAGAAAGATGGATGTATGTTTAGAAATCATTTAACATCACCTATGTATTAGAACATGACTGAATGTTCCATATAAATACCTTTGACTCAAAGTGACAGACACGTTAGGGCTCCTTGGATGAGCTTTCTCTGCCTGTTCTCTGACTCTCTTTCCTGCTCTGTCTGGTGAGGCTGTCCGACTGTGAGGAGCACTGTATGCTGATGCTGTAGCAGCTGTCGTTTCTTGAGGTACATGGGCAGAAGATGGAGATGCAATCAGTATTTTAATGTCTTCTATATTGTCCTTCGTCACTGTTTTTAATTCATCAGTGGTGGTGGCAGTGTTGGTGGCGGTTGTGGCGGCAGCAGCAGTAATGTTAGGTTTCTGCAGCTGGGTCTGCTGGAACACTGTCACTGTGCTCACACTTGGAGGGCTTGAAGAACTGCTCTCTAATGGCGACAACTGATCAAAGGACCGCAACTGGAAATCATCATCCATTGGGATATAGGGGGCCAGCATCTCCAAGTCTAAATCGGTGTCCTTTCAAACAATAAAAAGAGTTTTTATTATGACCACACTTTGTAAAAGAAAAACAAGTTAAGCCCAGTCATTTCAGCTTGAAAATTAATAAAATACAAAATAAGCAAGGCAACATACCTGAGTTGAAAATGGATTTTTTGCTTCTGTGTCTTCGGCAAACAGTTTTTCCACCAGTTCCAACTTGAAGACATTGACCATATCACTATCCACATCAAAACAATATTCACTGGGACTGTTAGGCTGTGAAAGGAGTTAGGAGTGTTTACTTTTTCCTGAAGAAGTCGCTAGGTTTGCTTGTTAAGAATTCAGGCTCATACAATGGAAAGATATATTTGGTAGGCTGTGGTGGAATACACCTCTAATCCCAGCACTCAGGAGGCTGAGGCAGAAGAATCTCTGTAAATTCGAGGCCAGCCTGGTCTACAAAGTGAGCTCCAGGCCAAAAGGGCTAATAATAGTGAGACCCTGTCTCAGAAAATCCAAAACCAAAACAACAAAACCAACAAAAAACCAAAAACCAAAACCCTGCCCCCCAAAAGAAATTTATTTATTCTAAAGAATAAAATTGACCAAACAATTCAAGTTCTACAATGATACTTTCCTTGGAATCTTAAACATCTATTCTATTACATTAGGAGTTATAGGCAATACTGTAGCTTGGTATGCTAGACCTTCATTTTTCATTAGATTTACTTTTGTTAGATCAATGACAAACACTTCTGTGCTGGGCAAACCATCAAAGCAAAGAACATATTCTTCAAAAGGTTTTGAGATACCATATTGCTTAACTTATGCATGCCAATTTTAATTCCTAACAATTTAATGCAGATCCAGACTTATTGTGCTTCACTAAGCAGGTTACAAAGTTCAGATCTAAACTGTCCTGCTCTGAAGCTCAGAGTTAATAGTAGAAAGCTCTGAAATGAATTGTTCTGGATTTGGAAACAGCTGTTTGTGACACTTTCAGCCTGGTCCAACCTAGATATTCAAAAACCATTTCTGTTGGGTTCCCGAGAACTATCAGTGCCAGGTGTATTTATCCTTGACCTTTTCTTCTGTTGTAGTACCCACCTCAGGTGAACTTTGTCTAGTGCTTCCATCAGAAGGACTCGCTGGCTGATCTTGAATCTGGGGCATCGTAAAGGAGAGTTCCAGTGACTCTGGACTTGGCTCTAATTTTAATGCAACCTCTTGGTTTAGTGCAGGATCAGCACTACTTCGAAGTGGCTTTGGAGTCTCAGAGGCAGGTAATGGAGACATTGCCAGATTTATATTTGTTAATTTTTCATTAGAAGAGGGGAACATTACATCATTATATAATGGGACATCTTCAAGTTGTTGGTCTTCAGTTTCTGTGTCTGCAAAAGAAAAATTTCATCAATCTAGAGAACATTAGGATTTTAACAGTCTTTAATTGAAAAGTTCACAGACATTACGGTATGACCATTAGGTCTGAGTTATCTTTTTTGTCCACCACTGACAACTCCTAGGATATGTAACTCTAATCTTTTTATATGCTAAAAGTTAGCCTAATTTGAAATAACATTTTTCATTTTCATGTTTGTTTTATGGTAAGACTGCTTCTTTAATCCTTTATCATTTACCCAATTATATCTACTGCAATTTAACTCTACTGAATGGTGCAGTGAGGTGGCAGGGAGGCTATTAGAAGGTATCAAGAAATACCTTCAGGATACTCTTAACTACAATTCCCAACAGAACACAAAACTAAAAGCAGGAAGGCTATGAAATTTCAGGAACAAACATATCAAACAATACTTTTGAAAAACTATACAAAAAGTGCAAGCACCATACAAATGCTTAAGTCAAGAAATGTAGCAAAGTGCAGGCGAACTGGGACAGGAAGCAGCAGACACAGCTGAAGAAATGGATAGACTCACTAAGCACCCACCATCACTACCAAAATCCAGAGATATGATTGTGTCCCCTGCAGCGGGGGCCAGCAGAGTTAGAGCATCAGGTTCTTTCTTAAGCTTATCAAAAAGGCAGCTTGTATCCTCTGATTCAACTTTGGTGAACATCTGAGTCATTTTCATATCTGAAGATTCAACTGGTTTGAGGACACATTCTGTTTGTTGAAGGGAGAAAATCAAGTCGTGCTGAATAATACCACTGTCAAAAAAGGAGATTAGTATTTGTAAATTAGCACTTGACACAATGACAGTGAAAGGGACTACAAAATGACCTTGTCTCTTAAATTATATTTTATATGAAAAAAGATTTTTCCATATCTTAAGATGAATAATCTCTCATGCATATTTGCCACATTTCTTTTTTCCCCAGTGCTGATGATTGAGCCCAAAATCTTGTGCATGCTAGGCAAACATTCCACTACTGAGAAAATGTACATTGTTTTAAAACACCAATATGAAAATATAAAAATTTAAATAAAATTTACTAATTAAAATATTCAACTTATTTGAGCTGAAACACTCTTTGAGAACACTTGAAGTAAAGCATATGAAGGACACAGCAGAGTAAGATGTGCTGATGCACACAATGAAAAGGACACAACATTATACTTCAGTGCTAACAAACGAGGCATGGTCTACAGATGATATTAGAATGATAATGACCACAGTTTTTATGTGGGGAGTCATATTTTTTTGGTGGAAATGATATAGTGATGTCATTTATAGGATAGGAAAGAAGAAAGAAAGCAGGATGATGAACAACCACCCAGCTTCATGTCTGGCATCAAGGTACTTTTAGCTAACATATTACATGTTCAATATATGAAATGAACAAAGAACATAAAGACTGACATATACAACCCTTGCCTTCAAGTAGTTTATAATACAATGTTAAATGCATAAGCAAACAATTACAATACACTGATCACTCCTAAAATGGAAAAGGGATCTTTCACAGAAAGGTGAACAAGCTGAAACTTGGGCTCAAGTAACATTCGTGAGGCAGACTGGGGAGAGGAAGAATAGCTTTACACAAAGGCAAATAGCACAGAACTCTTTAGAACTAAGATGATTCTTTGGGGTTAGAAGTGGTAAGGCGTGGAGTTTGATCCTAGCACTAAAATTATCCCCCTAAGGAAACAACAGAAAACTAAAAGTTGAGAAAAAAAACAATGATCAAAGTCTTCATAAGAAGGGTAACCTGGGTTTTGGTGGCACCTGTGAAAGCTGTGCTGGAGACTGCTGGTACAGCCCTGCCATCCTACACGGGGCAGCTGAAAATTCAAGGCTGGCCTGGTCTAAAGTGTGTTCCAGGCCAGCCAGACCTACTCAGTGAGACAGGAAAAAAAGTAAAGGGTATAGAACATGAGAAAACAAACTATCCACACTAGAGAGCTCTGCCTGGCAACTAAATTAGAATGTTTTGGTAATGTTTTAAGAGTGACTGAATGGGGCAAAGCCTACTGGAGTAAGTTCCAGAGTTCATGGTAACAACAGCCCCCATGTCACATCATACAGCCTGTCGTTGTGCCCTCACAGAAGACAGTCATTTAACCTTCACAGAACCTTCTTGGCCATAAGATAGTATCTGCTTAAAACTGAACTACCAGGAAAACAGATCCATAGACTGATTAAAAAATAGATTCTGTTTTGTGGGATCACTGGAATAGCTAGTTTGGAATGGTGGGCCAGAATATAAATCATAATCCAATAGAAAAAGGAAAGTAAAAATGAAACTAAGTATCATTTTATCTCTTTTTAATGAAGTCACATAAATGTGAAAGTGTCTCTTCCCCATCTCACCTCACAACGTAGTTCACACACACAATGCACTGTGGCTGAGAGTTCTTCGTATTATATATGACAGTCGCTTGAGTTTCAACCCAGACGTAGCCACCTCTTTTGGCAAGCATCCTGTACTGTCCTGTGGTGACTTGTCCTTTAGTAAACACTAGGGATAAGAAAGCATCACAAAGAAAACATAACTGAATATTCAATCATAGAAGTGTTGAATGTAGATTGTTGGTTTTTATTTATTTATTTTTTTCGAGGCAGGGTTTCTCTGTAGCTTTGGAGCCTGGAGCCTGTCCTGGAACCAGCTCTTGTAGACCACACTGGCCTCGAACTCACAGAGATCCGCCTGCCTCTGCCTCCCGAGTGCTGGGATTAAAGGCGTGTGCCACCACCGCCGACGGGTTTTGTTTTGTTTTAGGACAGGTATCTCTATGGAGCCTTGGCTGTCCCTATGTAGACACCAGGCTGGCCTCAAACTCAAAGACCTGCCTGCCTCTACCTTCCAAGTGCTGGACATAAAAGCTTCCACTGCCATGCATGACTGGATCATTGCTTTTTGTTTGCTTGTTTTTTAAAGGAGAGATATTTAAATAAAATTTTCTGACTGTTTAAACTGATAAACAAAGGCCAAAGACACTTGAAAATAAACTCCAAAGTAAAATTCCTATCTTACCATAAAAGAAGGAAAGCTAGGAATGAGGGACAAAGTAGTTGTAGTTCCTTTAGTGACTTATGGTCAAAATGTCAGACTAGAGACTGATCACATGGTACATTCAAGAAAATGGTATTATTGTTTCCTTAAGCGTCAGATAATCAAATCACTAAAAAAATTATATACAGAACATTTGAATGTATAAGTTCATATCATACTGTAGTCTTGTAGCAATTCATGCAGTATAAATTACTGACTTAAGAGAATATAGTAAATCAACCATAACAATGCTATCATGAATATCCATGCTCTGACTACAATGTAGGCATACTCTGTAGTTCAAGGCCAGACTCTGTAGTTAGGTCCAGATTAAACAGGCAAGTGAGAAATTGTGACATTTGGCTTACTTTGGTATCATAGACTTCATCTGAGTAAAATTCAGAAGCCTAGTATATGTCAGGGTGACAGCAATCATGTGTGTATGATACTAATCCCATTCACTGATGCATGAAGAAATGCCTCTTACCTCCTATTGACCAACCACTGATTTCAGTATACAGATAGATATGTGGGCTAGATAATCTATAATGTTTGACTTTTATGGGAAGCTTTATGTATCATTAAATGATTTTTTGATAATATTTGTAAAAAAACAATAATTTCATGATCAAGACATCTTATGAGGGGCTGTAGAATGTTCTTGGTCTAAGGAGACTGGGTAGTAACAAACAGTAGAGACTGTAGGACTTGAGCAACGAGACTACCTCATTGAGTTCTTCTACTGTACTTACTATCATGATGAGTTTTGGTCAGATGATCAGAGTCCAAAGCATGATAATATTCATAAATTGAGCGGCCCAAAAGTTCTTCTGGCTCATAACCCATCAGCTCAGTAATTCTGTTTAAAAAAATTAAAGATTTTTTTTTGCTTAATAAGTTTACAACTCACCCTTAACAATTCTTTACTCCAGCTAGGTGGTAGTGGGGCACACCTTTAACCTCAGCACTCAGGAGGCAGAGGCAGACAGAGCTCAGTAAATTTGAGGCCAGCCTGTTCTATAGAGAGAGTTCCAGAACAGCAAGGGCTATGTACAGAGAAACCGTGTCTTGAAAAACAAACAAAAAATTACCCTCCAAAACCAACCAACCAACCAACCAAAAATCCCAATTCTATACTTAGTATAATAGCGAAGTTTCCATGTCATTTAGATCCATCCTTGATATTTGATATTTTTAAAAACATTTAATTATACACAGTCACAATACCTTAAAATACAGTTTAAATCTATAGCAGTTTATTTTTCATTCAGCCAAATTCTTCACCTTATAATTTTTAAGCCCCTGGTAAGGTCTCACTTAAATATCAACTATAAAATTTCACTTTCATTATGCTAAGGACATCCATACTAAATGGAAAGTAAAGCATTAACTATTGTGATGTTTTAGAAAATAATTCTCAGTTGGTTTCCATATTAATTACCTGAAATTATAAGAATTAATTTCAGATGAAAGAATGGCGTCTACATGAAAATGGGCTGAAAACTAATTCAGGTAGCCTGAGTGGTCCCTGGTAGTTCCTTTAGGGTGGACACTTGAGATGACTCTATCAGCCTAGAAACCATGAGGACCTACTGTATGAGAAAGAAGGCTGTCCTCAATCATACAATGCCAATCATAAACATTTTCCTCTGAAGTCTTTCTGGGAACAAACATGAACCAAATGTTAAGACTGCTCAGCTTAGATTTCAAAGGGCTTAAAAACAAAACAAACAAACAAAAACAAAAGTGAAAAACTGAGGTGCACGTAAGAGATATGCCCAAAATGTAAACAAAAAGAAAGCCCCTAATTACAGAATGGGCACAAGCAAGGTAGCTTTGTTCTAACAGTATGTTAAATAAAATAGCTTGTGCTGTCACAGTTTAAGATCTGCTATTTACTCTAAAACCAAAAAAAACAATTATTAAAACATAAATCAAACTCTTCTTCAAAAGGATATGCCAAAATACACCAACACTAGGTGGCAGCATTGCAAAAGGAAAATAAATTATGCTTCCCCTTCATCCCAGAATGGTAGTAGGGACTGGACCTAGAGCAGTAAGTAGTTCTTAACCTTCCCAATCCTGCCACCCTGGAATACAGTTCTTCATGTTGTGGTGACCCCCAGTTATAAAATTATTTTAATTGCTACTTCATAACTGTAATTTGCTACTGTTATGAATTGTAATATAAATATCTGTTTTTTTGATGGTCTTAGGCAACCCTTGTGAAAGGGTCATTCAACCCTCAGAGGGGTCATGACCCACTGGTTGAGAACCACTGATCTAGGGATTCACAAATGCTGGACAAAGTCCACCCCCTCCCCTTTTTGTGCTGGTGGTGATGGAACCAAGAACCTTGTGCATACTAGGTTTTCTGGTTAAAATGTTTTCTAGGAACTTCTTGCTCTATAACACCTCAGAATCAAGAGGTGAAAAAATTTTGTCCAATTTTAAGAAAATCTTTATATCACACTTCTAACATCCAGGGCCACCAAAAGGGGCCAGCAGGTAAGACACCTGCTACCAAATCTGACAGCATGAATTCAGTTTCTGGGACCCACATGGTAGATGTACAGCATCTTTGATAATAAAAATCTTGTTCCCAAATACAATACTAAAAAAGCAACTGATGGATTTCTAACAAGAGAATGGCATGATCTGATCATCACCCTGGGATGCCCTCTTTGGGCACATTGGAGGTAAGAGTAAAAAGGCACAAATCTGTTGGTAGAAATGCAGCTCATGAGTTTATGCAACAACTCAGGCCAAAGGTAATGAAGTAAAGAATTAATGACAGGAGCACAAAGTAGAAAGAACGATGGGGAGGACAGTTGAACAGTGCATTTATGATATTTAGAGACAACTAAGTATCGTTTATGGTAAAGTTAGAGTAAGCTATCAACAGAGCTATGTCAATAATGCTAGGCATCACAAGAGGGGCAGCTTGTTGTCGTGCTGTCTTAGAACAGCAGTGGTGCAGTTCAGGAGCAGAAGTATTTACTTCGTTATACAGAAAATGATCTAGACAGAAACATCCAGTTGGCAACTACATGAGCAGTAACAGATTTAGGAAGTGGTGACAGGAACCATGGGTGGAGCTGAAGGTGCTCAAAGGTTAAAGAACAACTTCTTTAACCTTTGCCTTTGACATCTATGTTCTCAATTTAAGCAAGATTCTCTAAAGCAAAAGAATGTCATGATTTTTGTGGTTGCTTGCAGTACCAAGGTATAAACTCAGTGCCTTTCGCATGCTGGACAAGCAATCCATCTCTGACTTGTGTCCCTAGCCCTTTACTTCTGTGAGACAGCTGACTGTGAACTCACTTTCCCCTGCCTCGGTCTCCCAGCTGATGACATTATAGGATTGTGTCACCAGATCCAGCTACAAATCTCATCTTAATAGATTTGTGTAACACCTGGCAGAGTATTTATAGTACACAGTCAATGCTTAATGTGAATTTACAAAGCTAATCTCATGTTTTTGTATCCCAGGATGCATCTTCATATTCAGCTTCATGAATACATGCAATATACCATTAGGTTTTTACTACAGTATGAAAAGGCTACAGAGAAATTTAAATTTTAAAAGTATAAAATAGAATTAATTTACCTTTCATCACAGTAAGAAAATTTCATATCCAGGCTGTGTCGACTGAGAAAAGTCTTGCTATCTAAAGGAATCTCAATATTTGATGGATGAGGAATGGGTTCACAAATCAGCACCAAACATGTCATGGGTGGTTTCTTGTACCCACACTGAGATTGGTTACTGTTGGTATCATATACATGAATATGGCCTGTGCAGTGAAGCACCTGTGTATGAGCAAGGAAATAAGCAGTTACCTTTTTTCTTTTTTTTAAGGGGGAAAAGTAATGCAGGTCAGTAGTTGAATTAACCTGACAAACTTTATAAAAGTATATCTTTGAAAATGAAAAGAATGTGTTCTCCATGACACCATCTATGAACTGTGTACCACAGTTATTATAAAATAAAAAGGGATAGTGGGGAGCTGGAGAGATGGCCCGGCAGTCAAGATATAAGATAATTAGGTAGTGTTTTTTTTTTTTAAAAAAAAAGCATTGTGAGAGTGGTGTTCTGGAGAGATGAGGCAGTGGTTATGAGCACTGACTACTTTCCAGAGGACCAAGACTTGATTCCTAGCACCCACATGGCAGCTCACAACCACTTGTAACTCTAGTTTCGGAGGACCTGATGATGCCTTCTCAGCTCTTCAGACAACAAGCATGTATGTATATACTGATATACATGGAGACAAAACATCCATGCACATAAAAGAAAAACTAGGGCTCATTTATAATCCAGAATATGGATCTAATGCCCTCTTCTGTCCTCTGCAGGCACTGCAAGCACGTGGTACATACATCCAAGTAACACACACACACACACACACACACACACACGAGAAACAAAAAGGTTCCCTGTGTAAGTCTGGGCTGTCTTTCCTCCTTCAGTCATCATTATAGTTAACTTTGCTATGGTGACTATGGTTCAGTACTTAACAGGAAAATGAAACAGTGATGGATAGAAAAGTTAACTTAAAACAGGATTTAAATACTAGTTGCCAAAGCCAACTGACTAAGTTAGCTTGGCATATAGAAACGCCACATTTATATAATTTAAATTTATATCCCAAGCTGGCAAATTACTATGCTGTTTTGAATTGAGATTGCATAGACTGGATGCAAGTGCAAATATACAAAAGGGAACAAATATAATTAGCCACTAATAATTCTTTTTTATGTGTGTAGGTGTTCTGCCTGCATGTATGTGTGTGCACTTTGTGTGTACCTGGTGCCTGAAGAAGAGATCAGAAAAGAATATTGGATCTCCAGGAATTGGAGTTACAAATGATTGTGAGCTGAAACATGGGTGCTGGGAACCAAACCAGGTCCTTGACAAGCAAGTGCTCTTAACCACTAAGCCATTTCTCCAGCTTTGCCTCATACTCTAAGACTCCTTAGAGGGTTGAGACAAAGCACTGTTTGCTGTTTTCTGACGTAGTGCTTGCTGTGCTTCCATGGCTAGCCGGGAACTTGCCATGTAGACAAGGCTGCCTTCAGACTTATAGCAGGCCTCTGCTTCCCAGGTGCTAGGGTCACTTTCGCCACTCTTGGGGAAAGCTCATGATCTATAAATCAAGTGCCCACTCAGCTGACTTACCTTCCATGTTGCAGACTTTATGTTCATTGTTCTCCCCCGGCTAGTTAGGGTGCATTTCATTCTCAGAAAAAAGCTTCGCTGTGTGTTTTGTTCTTTACCTTTTTTCACTGGGCCTAATGAAAGCAAGAAACAAAGTTTTAAGTCATAAGAGTAGCAAAGTGATGATCTCAGCATTAACATAACATAACATTTGCTCCCTTTTCACCCACTCCAACACATCTATTAGGTCTGACAGCTATACCCTGAGGCAGTGTTTATAAGACTACAGAGATTCCTTGAACTGCAGGAGGAAAGTCCACACTTTATAGGATTAGATGACTGTTATTCATCTGTGCCGGTGTAAAGAAAATATGAAAATGGTATGAGCTTGCCCTAAGTGTGCTGTCAGAATATAAGCATGTCCCCCACAAAAGAACTTGAATACTTCATGTCCTTTACCAAATATGATAATTCAATTTTGAATAAGCAGCAATATATTTATAGAACTTCAAATACGTTTTGGCAGTAAATAGCATCTGTGTGTGTGTGAAACCCAGACAGAATGTTTTATTGAAAGTTATAAAAATCATACCATAGTGGTACATGTCAATACTCTCAGCACTTAGAGGTTGAGGAAGGAGGATGGAGAGTTCTAGGCCAACCTGAGCTACACAGTGAGACCTTGTTTAAATTTAAAGTTACAGAAATGGGGCTTGGGAATGTTGCACAATGGAAGAGTACTTCCTTAGCACATACACGGAAGCCCTGGGTTTGATTCCCCAGTGGCACAAAAAGAAAAAGTCACAGAAATAAATCAATTCAAGTCTATTTAGTCTTATGCCAAACCGTGTAACTGAAAAATGAGCTTACATTTAGATGACTAAACAGCATCTTGATTTCCTACTTTCATTGCTTAGTTTGGTTCAAAACAAATGTTTCATTTATATGAAATGCCCAGATAAGAGGTTGCTTAGGACTGAACAAGAAGTAGAAGGAGATGGATGATATAAAGGTATAGAATTTCTTTTTGAGGCAATGATAAATTTCTAAAATCACTGAGTACAATGGTACATGTCTTTAATCCCAGCAGCTGGGAGGCAGAGGCAGGCAGATCTCTGAGTTCAAGGATAATTTGGTCTACTTGGATTTCTAGGCCAGACAGGCCTAGATAGTGAGATCCTACCTCAATACAAACAAAAAAAATAAATTTTTATTGAAATATATCAAATTTAGGGTACATTTAGGGTATATAAAACTAAAATCTTAGAAAAAAATCAAACAAAATACTCATTATTCAGGATCTAATGTGTATACTTTGAGTGATGCAAAGATAAATAATTAGATATAATACCTTTAAGCATGTAATAGATACAGTAGGCTCAATAGCAAGAGGGTAAAGTAGTCAAGGCTTAGTAAGAATGCTTTCAAAGGGATTAGATGATGCTAGA
This sequence comes from Ellobius talpinus, assembly GCA_001685095.1. Lineage (NCBI taxonomy): Eukaryota > Metazoa > Chordata > Mammalia > Rodentia > Cricetidae > Ellobius > Ellobius talpinus. The sequence goes on from LOJH01007222.1 coordinate 18,858, forward strand.
GGGAATTGGAAGAGACCATCATACTGTGTAAGAAGGCACTAGTTTGAAAAACCTTACTTCACAAAACTCAAGAGTTCCAGGCCTCTCTTACTACTTTTGTTAATGTGCGAGCACCCACAATATAACACTTTTGTTTTTGAGATGGGTCTCACTGTGTAGCCTTGGCTGGTTTGAAATTAGCTACATAAACCGGGTTGGCCTGGAACTCAAGAGACCTGCCTCCCAAGTGCTAGGATTAAAGATGCGCAACACCACATGTGGCCTTCCCACTAGTCTCAAGTTACTGAGAACATCCTGAGAAGGCAAAGCACTTCAAATTCTGGTCAACTCCCCCACCCTCCTTTGGGCATTGAGAAAGCCTGAACTCAAATTACTACTGTGTTTTCAGCTAACTGTCTAAAATCCTATTACCTGCCATTTGTACTATGACTTCTTGCTTAATACTGTATTTTCTTTTATAACTGTCTTGGTCTTGTTTTTTAATTTATTTTTTCATTTTGTCTACTTATGTAATTACTTATTAATTCAATCAGTTTTAAAATTTTGTGGATTTTCTAAAATGTAGAATAACAGTTTTAACAAAGAACAGAATTAACATTAAATGTAAAGTAACTTCTCTCTTAAATCAGTACATTACCAAAAAAATAAAATTAGTAACAGTGTCTGACTGACTGTTATATTAAATCAAACAATAGACTTTCCTTCTCACCATTTCTGTGTGTAAGCATTTCTCTCATTTCCTCATGGTCACATGGATGAGTAAAATCAAACACACTGTGTCCAGTTAGTTCAAACTGTAAACACATTAAAAAAAATTAGATCTATATCATATAATCATAAAGTACCCAGAAGGGTTCTTCATATATGGGCACTTTACCTGAGTTAACCCCATGTATTTGTTCACGTTATCAGAAATGTAAATCATGTCACCATCATCTGTTAGCACCATAACAAAGCCATCCAGGGCTTTCAAATAAAAGCAGTTCATCTGTGCTTTCATTTCATCTTCAATGTCCAGATCACCTACAAGGGCACAAGTGGAAAGAAACAAAATGAGGCTTTATCTAAGATGCTTTTAAATATCTATAGTATAAACACTTATCTTGTATATATTTTCATGAGATTTTTTCCATTGTTTTGCATTAACTGTTTAATTTGCAAACAGGCATATCACTAAGGAAAAAAAAAGGATATTTTAAGAAGAAGATAGGCATTCCTTTATAGTCAGCATTAAGGGGGAAGAGAGTTTGAGACCAGCCTGGTTTACACAGCAATATATAAACCAGCCAGGGTTACATGGTGAGACTCCTTTTTTTTTTTTTTAAAAAAAAAGGGGGTATAGGTACAACAGGAGGAAATGGAGGAAAAGGTCAGTATCTTGAAAATGTCTGAATGAAGCTTCAAAAGCTAAGAAAAAGGATCCTGTCATGTGGAAGAATCGAGAACATGTTCTAGAGGATGAAACAGTGACAACTTTATTGGGTTATATCTATTTACTGATCATGTTAATGTACCCGGAGCTATAGAGTTATATTTGCATGTCTAAAAATAAAGGGCAAATCAAAACAACTTATAGTGCAAAAAGAACTATTCCCACAGGTAACTAAAAAAAACAAAGTTTGATTAAAGGTGTAAAGAATACTGGAAAGATTTAAAGTATACATATCACAACATAATTAGGTACTTAAAAAACCATTGTGTGTGGCAGCAGTTAAAAGCACTGGGGTTCAATTCTCAGCACTCACAGCTGTCTGTACTAGTTCCAAGGAATTTGACATCCTCTTCTGGCCTCTGGAGGTACTAGTTAGGCATGCAAATGTTGAAGGTCAAACACGCACATAGTAAAAATTTAACTATATATACAGCATTGTGGGGCCAGAGAGATGGCTCCAGTTAATAATGGCTCATAAATACCTGAAATTCCAGCTCTAGGGGATCTGACACCCTCTTCTGGCCTTCATAGGCACCTTCATGAGCATATTAACACACACACACATGTGCATGAACATGTATGTACACATAGACACATACACACAATCTCTTACAAATAATTTCTATTTGTCTTTAATTTCTAATTTTTAGGTCTATTATGTCCCTGTAGAACTCACCAGCATCCAGAAGCTTCCTCACACGTAAGTAACTGATGGTGAGTCTCATAACAGAAGCTTTATCAAGATGGGAGCTCACATTGTGGGGAAGTGGCAGCTGATGAGCAAGCTCATAAAAAACTTCCGACTCTTTGCTTCGCCGAGATCTTGCTGCATCTCTGGACTTTTCTTTTCGACGTTCAGAACTCATCCTACTTAACAGAAAAAAGAAAAAAAAGGAAGAAAAAGAAAGAGTGTATATGTTAGTTTGCCTTAACTTGAATAAAACTAATTTGCATTTTTGGTGTACTATATAAGAATGAGAAGAAGGCATGTAATTATATAAGACTTGTATGGGAGATGAACAAAATTTTATATAAGAAAGCTATACAAATTTTGGATCACTGAAAACATCATAAATTCTTTTAAGATGTCCAAGCTTTAAACATTTCCAAGCAGATGTGTTCATCCCCAAATTACATCAGCCTGTGTATCTAATGTCTCACACTTATTCCAAAGTATTCTTAGCCTAGAGAAACCCTAAGTAAGTTTGAAGAAACTAAAGTTGTATATAATAGTTTGAAAACAGGTAATCATTTTATGGGCAGTAAGATATTAATAGCTATACATGGTTTTATTAGTTTCTTTTGACATCAATACTTTCCCACCTACTCTCTGGCCATGGGATTTTACATTAGCAGCTATAACAAGCTACCACTTTCAGGTTACTCACATCCCTAAAGACTCCTTATCTATTGCTGGCATAATGGATATCAAATAAATGCAGGAATGTGGCAGAAATACAGATGCCATAGTAATACCAACCCATGAGTGGGTGTGCTAGTAAAGGTAATAGAAGCATCAATACAATGAATGATACACATTGAGGAGTCTTCCAAAAACAGATTACCAGGTAAAGATATGTTACATTTGTTGATGCTGTGGAATATTACTTTAACTGCACGAAGGCAAATCACATTCATTTCTGCTGCCTTTGTTAAGGAGGTAAAGATGAGTTATATTTGTTTGTGATGCATTTATTTAATTATGTAAAGACGTGTTGCATTTGTTTCACCTTGCCTGTCACTGCACCGGATTGGTCTAATAAAAAGCTGCATGGCCAATAGCTAGGCAGGAAAGGGATAGGTGGGGCTGGTGGGCAGAGAGATTAAGTGAGAGGAGAAATCTAGGCTCGAGAAAGAAGAAGAGAGAAGGAGAGAATGACGAAGAAAGAGAGGGACACACCTGGGGCCAGAAGCCAGGAAGTCACCAGTCAGACACAAAAAGCAGTGAAAATAAGATATATAGAAGGAAAGAATGGTAAAAAGCCCCTAGGCAAAATATAGATAAAGAGAAACAGGGTAAGTTTTATATAAGAGTCAGCAAGAAAAAAGACTAAGCTAAGGCCAAGCATTCAAAACTAATAATAAGTCTCCGTGTCATGATTTGGGAGCTGGTTGGTGGGTCAAAAGAAAAAGCCTGGTAATTTGTTTAAGTCATATCAAGCAGAGCTGTCTTCTTTGCTTAAATGTCTAGTGACATGCTCTTCTTACTTGAATGTCAGGCTAAAACCTGGCTCTGTTCTTAGCTGCTTCCTTCTGTAAGTCTGCCACTATCTATTACTCTGAACAAAGTGCATAGTTATCTCATAACTACTTACAAAGAAACAAAACAGTGTCCCCATTTTAAGAAACTGGGGCTCCATAGATTAAAAACAGCAACTATGTAGCAAATAGGATAGGAACACCAGTGTTTGTCTTTATTCTCCTACAGTTTTCTCTATTAATGAAGGATGCTGCCTCTATTTTACTCCTAAGCTCCATTCTTTACTCAGTTCTTCTTGTACTCTGTGAAGAAAGCACATAATCGTCTCTTCTTCAAGTCTCCTTCCTTTGAATGTGAGGCTGAAAGCTACAAGCTAGAAATCACCTTAAGCAACTGTCAAGAGCTCTCAGCAACTCTTGTTATACACAGTTTCCAAAGTTTAATGAAGAATGTATATATTTGTTAGATTCTAAACTGTGGTACAAAAAGTTCAATTCAGACATTTAATAAATGTGTCCAACTTTTTGACATTGGGACACAACACTGTCATGAATTATTCAACTGAGCTACAAAAATTTTCAATAAAACCTCTGTAAACTTTAGCCACATTTATAGATATTATGGGGGCACGTGTAGTCTGCAGGCCACTGGTTGGACACACCTGGTTCTAGAGCAATTTCACTCAAGAACCTTAAGATTTTAAGTAGGGCTATTAAGAAACTTGTCACCAATAGGGGGTTGATATGACTAAAATACACTGCATACAGGTATAAAATTTTGAAAGAATAAAAATATTATATAAAGGAAACATCACTTGGAGCTACTCACCTAAATAAATCAGTATATTCTTAGTATTCTACAATAAAAATATATTGAAGCCACAGTGTCAACAGTTTGAAAAATTTTGAGTGCATTAAAAGTACTTTGTTTTCCATTTGAATTTTGAAATAAAATGTGTAATAAAATAGTTTTTGAAACTCATTTCATTGATATAATACTCTGGGAGGGGGTAAGGGAGTTAGCAGAGATCTATCTACTGGGTTATAATGGACACTAACAAATGCTGTTCACACACACACTCTCTCTTTTTCAGGGACTCACTCTTATCCATGGCTGACTTGGAACTTGCTATGCAGTCCAGGCTGACCTCAAACTCAAAAGATTTATCTGCCTGTGACCCCAGCTCTGGGATTAAACATATGTGCCATCACCTCTTTAAATTCATATGTAGTGGTAGCTGTGGGAAGCAGTACTCTATTTGAATGATCAGCAATCAACCTAAATATTAACTCAGTCTAGGCATAGAGAACCTATAAGCAACTTGAAACACTTAACTCTGCTCCCTTTCCTAAACCACTTAACCAACCTAAACTACTGAAAACCAGCCACTCAAATCAAACACTTGAGGGGAAAAAAATGATAAAAGCTTCCAGGGTTTTAGAATCTGAACTACATACCTTCTTATCTACTCCCAGGAAGGCTCGGTATCACTCATCTACAGCAGAACTGCAGGGCTCACAAAGGAAATGGGCAGATTTGCAGCATGCAAAGTACCCTATCCGGCAAATGACCAACTCCATTTGTGATGTTTTTAAGTACAGATCTTACTTCTGCTTCTTCTGTGTCTGTCTGAAGTGGTATTTCAGCCAAGGATATAAAGTTCTGTCTTTTGAATAATTTGCTTATCAGTTTCCACAACTATTCTAGATATAATATAAATTAGTAAAACAGCTAAGTCTTTGTAGCATTGTGGTTTCTGTTTTTAAAAAATTATTTTGTATAGAACTCCAGGAAGTATTTTAAACCACTGCCTTTTTAAGTTTACATACAAAGTTTGTGGATAAATTTGTTATATTATGATGAGACCCTATTACTCTTTAGGCTAAGAACACAAAATAAGTACAGATGTTTTAAGACATATACTTGTATTGTCTATTAGTTACAAAACGTCTGTTGGCTTCCTGACTATAAAAGGATGTGACTTTAAGAATGGAAATTAGGGGCACTGGGTTAGAGTGATTGCTGTTCTTGTGGATGATTTGAGTTCTGTTCCCAGCACCTAGGGCAGACAGTTCACAACTGCCTGTAACTCTAACTCCACAGGAATACAACACTCATTTCTAGCTGCCCACAGGC
>LOJH01007223.1:16806-31309 GCA_001685095.1 Ellobius talpinus
TTTCTTTCTTTCTTTCTTTCTTTCTCTCTTTCTCTCTCTCTCCCTCCCTCCCTCTTTCTTTCTTTCTTTCTCTTTCTTTCTTTTCTTTTTCTTATCTTTTTCCTTTTTTCTTTTTCTTTTCTTCTTTTTTTTTTGAGACAGGGCCTCTCCTCTCAGTGTAGCCCTCACTGTCCTGGAACTCGCTATGTAGACCAGGCTGGTCTTGAACTCAGAGCTCTGCCTGCCTCTGCCTCTCACATGCTGGGGTTAAAGGCATACAGCACCATCCCTGGCCATTAGACCCAATGTGTTCTTGTTGTTTTTGAATCATGATCTTCTCTAAAGTCAAACTTAACCTACAACTGAGCATGACTTTGAATTTCCAATCCTCCTGCCTCCACTTTCTGTACCACCTGGTTTAGGTGCTGAGGATCAAAGGCAAGAGCACCCTGCATGCTAGCCAGACTAACTGAGCTGCCCAGACAGCCCTTTGCCCCAGGTTTTTATATGTTTGCACTCTTGCAAGTGTGCACCACCACACTCGGTTATCGTTCCCAGGTCTCGCTTCTGTTCAGTACCTTGAGATAAGGTCTTTCCATGAAACCCAGGACAGGGTTGAAGTCACCATCCTCCCACCGGAGGATTTTAAATACAGGGATTACAGGCATGTATCCCTGCGCTCAACCACAGTAGATGCTTTAAGAAGAATACGGAAGTCAAACATGCTGCTGCAGCCCATCTGTCGTCCCCGCACTCAGGAGTTGGAGCAGGAGAATGAGAAGTTCAAAGCCATCCTCTGCTATGTAGCGTCCCAGGCTTGGTTGGACCACATGGGACTGCGATCTCTGTGAGTTTAAGGTCAATCTGGTCTACAGAGCTAGTTTCAGGACAGCCAACCTGTATCTCAAAAAAAGAAAAACCTGGGGAGATGGCTCAATGGCTAAGAGCACATGCTGTGCAATCATGAGGACCCCGTTTCCTGGATGACCCCCCCCTCCTGTCACTCTTTCCTAGGTAAGTCTTGAAACCCTCTCAGGAGACGTGGGCCCCTGGCTTGAGGGATGCTGCATGGTTTGGGGTAGGGCCAGAATGCATATATTCTTGTCCTCACCTGGTCTTCAAAATCACCCTGGAGACTGTTCAAGAACACTGGACCAGTGTTTTGGACTCAGTGCCCAGAGGCAGATCCAGTAGGCCTTCGGCAGGGGCTGTCCAGGTGATAGCATTGGGACTCCCCCTCCTGCTCTCCCCAAGTTCTATCCTGACTCCCTGCCATCCTGAGCCTGGTACTGTGGGCAGAGGTCTGTGGCAACTCCTGCAGGTCAGGTGGCCTCACTCCGCAGGTGTGCAATCAGCAGCCCCAGACCAATGCCTGGGCTTTAATGGCTGCCCTCTGAGCCCTGTCTCTGGAGCAATGGCTGGGCCTTGGGAACAGGAGAGGTGGCTCTTTCCTGCCCTCTGGCCTTCCCAAACATCTGCTGGCAGTCAAGGAGCTGTGGGAGTGTAGGGGATGCCCCCGTGGTGTCTGGCATCATCTGGGGGAGGAGAAGTGGTTGCTGGGAAGAGACCCTAAAAGGTCTAGAATGTGGCCGGGGATATAATGCAGTGGATAATAGTGATATTCAGGGCAAACACCATTCCTACATATGTAGGATTCCGTCTACTGGAGACCATTTTCCCTGGTGACAGTTTGAGTAATGGACAAGAACATTTCTTCTCGGTCACTGGAAATGCTACTCAGAGCTGGACCCATGCAGGGTGAGCAGAGGTGGGCCAGGAGGCAGAGGTGCGGCATATGAGCAGAGAGGGTTTGGGTGGGGTGGAGACAGCACATGAAGGAAGCCTGTTGGGGCTGCAGTGCGCGTTCACCCCATCTGAAGAGGGATGCATGGCAGGATAGAATTTTCCAGAGGTGGCCTTAGTCTTGTCTCCCTTCTTATTTGTTCTTCTTGTAACATGGTGTCTTAGTCAGGGTTTCTAGTGCTGTGAAGAGACACCATGACTACGGCAACTCTTACAAAGGAAAAACATTTAACTGGGGCAGCTTACATTTTTAGAGGTTTAGTCCATTATCATCATGGTGCAACATGGTGGCGGGCAGGCGGACACAGTGCTGGAGAAGTACCCAACGTCCTACATCTTGGCTTGAAGGCAACAGGAAATGGTCTGAGACACTGGGCGGTATCTTGAGCATATATGAGACCTCCGAGTCCACCTCCACAGTGGTGACTTCCTCCAACAAGACCACACCTATTTCAACAAGGCTACACCTTCTAATAGTGCCACTCCCTTTAGGGGCCATTTTCTTTCAAACCATCACACATGGTCTTCCATGTCCCTCCATCCAATACTAAGGTCTTGTCCCTGCCTTTGAGCCTCGCCAGAGCCTTATGTACAAAGGATGCTTGGTGCTTTTGGTGCAGCTTCATGTGGGATGCCCTGTGGCCTTCAAGCTTAGATCATAAAATTCTTCTCTTTTTTATTTTTAACTTATTTTCGCCTTATTAACAGTTGAAACCAGGGTCTTACGCACACCATGCAAGTGCTCGACCACTGAGCTATGTTCCAGTTCTACTCATTTCTTCCTGTGTTTGGGGAGGGTGTGTGTGCTTGTGTCCTTTTGCACACATATCAATTGTCAGCTTGACAGGATCTAGACTCACCATGGAGACAAGCCTCTGGGCATAACTGTGAGGATTGGACAAACTAGATTGGGTTTGCTGAGGAGGGAAGACACATCCTGAATGTGGGTGGCACTGTCCCATGGGCTGGGGTCCTGGGCTGAATAAAATAGAGGAAGAGAGCTGAGCACCAGCATCCATCTCTCTCTGCTTCCTGACTAGGGATTAATGTGAGTGGCTGCCTCCTGCTCCTGCTGCCATGCCTTCCCTGCTGTGATGGACTGTGGACCCTTGAACTGTGAGCCAGAATAAACCCTTCCTTCTTTAAGTTGCTTTTGCCAGCTGAGAAAAATAATAAGTACAGAGGGTACTAGAGCTGACCATAGGCATTAGACAAACAAGGTGAAGTCTTGGCGTGGCAGAAACTCCAAACCCTTTATGCACCCAGCATCCAGCATTACAGGACTCTGTCACATTGTCCTTGAAGACCATTAAACCTCCTACAGGACATTCTTGGTGACAGAACACTCAGGCTATGCCACTTGAATTATCCTGGCCTCTGTCTCCACAGGCCTTAATTAAAATAGACCTTCCAGAATCATCCCTGATGGATGTGGTCCTCTGGATTTCTGCCAAATCATCTCTCTTTCTTAGCCTTGCAAGGAACAGATGGCATTCACCAACAGGTGGAGGGTGGTGGAGCGATATGTCACAGGGCCTGGAACTATCCAGATCTGATGGTAGCTGCAGGTCTCCCTTGGCAGCAGGGTGGCTTGGGCTTGGCTTGAACCTCCCAGAGCCGCAATGCCTCCCACATCCCAGCCAAGAGTTAATCCAGGTAGAGTGTTTATCATGGAACAGGGCTCAGTAGGCACTAATCCAGACAGCAGAACATGCCTTGGCCCTGGGACCTCTCCTGGATATGGTGACTGTCCAGGACTATGGTAATAAGGTTTCTTGCACCATGCATGGTGCATGGCAGAGCCAGCTGCTGTCTGTTCCCTGTTACTTTGGAACAGCTCAGCCTTGGTCTAAACTATTCCAGGAGACCAGGAAACTCAGAGGCGGTACCAGAAGGGGACTGCCCTCTGCATCAAAGGCGGCTCTGTTGGTGGCTGTCACTCTCTCACCCACAGTGGGAATGGCCCTGATTGTTCTCCCTATTCACACTGTTGTCTGGTCAGGTGTGAGGTCACAGTCACCAGCTGAGGGGGTGGGTCACAGGTCCTTCTTTCTACTTCATGGACAGGGACCCTCTGTTACCACCTGGGTGTCTCCTATTCAGTTTGACCAACTGAGTTTGTGTGCACAGGGTGTCCACATGGTAATGGGTATGGCAGAAGTGGACATACCCTAAGATTTATTTATTTATTATGTATACAGTGTTCTGCTTGCATGTATGACTGCAGGCCAGAAGAGGGCACCAGATCTCATTACAGAAGGTTGTGAGCCACCTTGTGGTTGCTGGGAATTGAACTCAGGACTTCTTGTAAGAGCAGCCTGTCCTCTTAACCTTTGAGCCATCTCTCCAGTCCAGTGAACATGCTCTAAAGAGACACTTGTATCTCTCAATTTGATTATCTGGCTGTTCAAACAATGGACCCCAAAGAAATGGGAATTCCCCCAGGAGTCTCATGCCGGAAGGAAGAAAGGCCAAAGCCAGAGGAGGACCTTGTCTTCTAGAAAGAAATTCCACAAAAGCGCCTACAATTTGTGGGCCTATCTTACAGGATGAGCCTGAAGCCCAGACAATGATCTCTCCGGCTTTGCCTAAAGCAGGACTGTTCTAACTATTGGTAGGTCGGTTTGAGTCGGTTCATTGTTTGTGTGCGTGCGTGTGTGCACATGTATGTGGAAGCCAGAGGTCCAACATCAGGTGTCATTTCTTGGGTGCTATCCGTCTTGTCAATTGAGACAAAGTCTCTCACTGAGACCCTGGGCTTGCTAATTCAGGTAGGCTGGCTTGCCATTATGCCCTGGAGATCTGTCTCTTCTTCCCCAGCACTGGGATTACAAGCATGTTCCACCACACCCAGCTTGTACATGGGTGCTGGGAATTGGCTCAGGGCCTTATGCTTACAAAGCAAGCACTTTATTGACTGAGACATCTTCCCAACCTTGAGGCAGATCTTTAGCTTTCATCTTCTAACTAGCATGGGTCTCTGCCCTCAGGCCTAGGCCCAGCTGTGGCCATGGCTACTCCCAGGCACAGAGCCCTCTGACCTATGTGGTTGGTTTTAAAGATGCCAGCATTAGAACCCAGGAAGGATGCCCACACCTCACTCCTGACCTGGTTGGTTACTCTCTCAGACATCCACTGTCCCAGAGCCATCAGCCCCAGGCTCTCAGAGCCTGAATCACACACCTGCACAGGCCTCCACACCAAACTATGAGGAAGACACAGGGAGAATTCCCTGCTCAGCCTCTGCTGGGGGTGGCACAGGGAAACTGCCTCCTGGGAGTTGTGACCCAAGAGTGCCTTAGGCTTTGAGAGGTCACGCAGGGGCTCTTCCCACACCCTCTCATCTCCGTAGAGGGCGGAAGTAGCAACAGTTGAATGCTATCCATGTGCCAGCTGGTGCCAAGCATTTGGGCAAAGTCCTTACCTTAGTTTTCATGGCCACCTCAGGCTCACAGTGGGGACCTGGCATTCAGTGCAGGGACTTGGGAGATCACGGCCTAGGTTTGAGTCCCAGCTCTGCCACACTCTAACTGTGTGACTTGGGCAAGTTACTTAGATGCCCTGTGCTTCAGTCCTCCCTCCTGTAAGTTGGGATGCTGAAACAGAGACTCTGGAATGAGGAGTCAGTACATATGCCTGGACCCGAGTAAGTGTTGTATATAACCTGTTATTATTCATTTCACAGAAGGAAAAACTGAGGCTCGAGCCTGGCCTTGGGACCCAGTCATAAGATTCAGGGGACTGCTTAGATACTGTTCCCATCTGCATTGCCTGGTAGGTGACTGACAGCTGTCTAGTCACGCTGACATCACCCATCCTGGTCTACACTTGTGACATGCGGTGATTGGGAGACTTTATGTTGGCTGCAGGCAGAGTTGATGTATGTGTGCGCACATGCATGCGCACGCGCACACACAGAGGCACATGCCCTGTACATACACATGCACCCACATACACATGACTAAATGACTTAATATTGCTCTTGTCTATCCCACAAAGCACGGGAGTGTGGGTGTGAGTGTGTGTGCATGCGCACGCTCATCATGTTCAGACATGTGCACACACACGATCGTGTACACATGGAGGCCAGAAGAATATCTTGGCTGTTACTTTTTAAGCATTGTCTACCTTGGTTTTTGAGACAAAAATCTCTTACTGGCCCAGGGCGCTCCAATCTGGCTAGACTGGCTGACCAATGAGCCCCAAGGATCTGCCTGTCTCCACCTCCCTGGAGCTGGGGTTACAAGCGCGCACACCACCACAGCCTTACTCCAACGTGGGCTCTGGGCATGGACCTCTGGTCCTTATGTTTGTACTGCAAGCCCTTCACTGACTAAGCATCTCCACACCTCCTGGTTCTTAATTTAATTAAAATAATTTGTTTAGTTCTTGTATACATGTGTGCCATGTTTGTGGGTGCCTGCAGAGGCCAGAAGAGGGTAGCAGATCCCCCTGGAAGTGGAGCTGCAGACAGTTGCTAGCCTCCAGACATGGATGCTAGGAACTGGTGCTCTTCACCACTGAGTCATCTCTTCAACCCTGGTTTTCGATTTTGTTAAGAGTCTTATGGTGATCCCCTGCCTCAGCCTCCTGAGTGCTGGGACCGAAAGCCTGGCCTATTTTTGCTTTCTAAAACATGGCTGAGGAGTATGTACAGCTCCCATTCTGTGACTGTTGGGTGGCCCCAATCCAGGCCCTTCTCCATTCTGGCTTTGAGGAATGGAGGTTGGCTGAGGAGGTGGTTGTCACAGGGCGAGCCTGTGAGCCCTCCAAGGGCTCCTCCAATGAGAGGATCCTCCTGTGAGAGGCAAGCAGAAGTCTGACACCAGGAGAACCTCAGGGTCCCCAGGCCACTGGGACTCTGCTCTGTCTCTTGCCGGTCCTGTCTGCCCCTCACCCTCCTCCTCACTCCCTCCCATCCACCTCTCTGCCTGGAGACTTCTGGAGAGGCCATGTGCCTAACTTTTTTTGGTGGGGTGTTGTTCTGTTTTTGAGACAGAGTTTCTCTGTGTAATGGAGTCCTGCCTGTCCTGGAACTCGCTTTGTAGACCAGGCTGGCCTCGAATTCACGGAGATCCTCCTGCCTCTGCCTCCTGATTGCTGGGATTAAAGGCGTGCACCACCACGCCAGGCTATGCGCCTAACTTCTCACTCTGCTTTAGGAACGTGCCTGTCAAACATCTGTAGCCAGTAAGGAAGCCCTCCCAGTGCTATTCTATGGTTTCTGTCTTACTGTTTTTCATGTGTCATCATAGTCTTTACTAATGTTTCTAAATCCCCACACACCTATCCTGGCAAGAGGTGTTTTTTGTCAAGGCTGATCCCCGACAGGAGACCTCCCCCATCATCTCTGAGGTTTCCTAATTCTGTACTTCAACACCCTCCTCCAAGCTTTCCCAGTGCCTAGCCCACACCTGTCACTGGCTGGGCCGGCCTCCTGTGCTGCTGGCTGGCTCCTGAAAGTCGCCTCAAGTCCTAACTGAGCATGGCGGTTCTGTATAAACAATATGGGGTTTTCTGGAAAGACATAAATTCTTAGCATACCCCTATGTTTTCTAGGGCATAAGTACTTTAAAAATCTTTTAGATGTGTTTATTTTCTTTTATGTGTATGGATGTTTTGCCTGCATGTATGTATGTGTAGCACATGTATGCAGTACCCATGGAGGCCAGAAGAATGCATCAGATCCTCTGGAGCTGGAATTACATACAGATGGTTGTGAGCCACCATGCAGGTGCTGGGAACCAAACCCTCTTAACCACTGAGCCATCCCCCCAGTCCCAGTTCACAAGTACTTTTGTGCCTTATGATCCATCCTAAGTGGACTACCAAGGGCTGCTGAGGCCCATTTCAGAGAGCTGGGCTTTCAATCTTCCCAACCCTGGGGAACTGTCTACAATACACATCTTTAGTGTTTCCAGGGCAGACAGAGGAGATACTGCTGCAGTGTGTACCAAGGGAGCCCTGGCTCTGATGCCATCCTGGGTTCCCACCCTTTGTTGGTGGGTGGGGACAGAGAGGCTGGGTCCCTGTTCTCTGGGAACTCCCTGGGCTACCATGGAAGTTGGAGGTCAGAGGGCAGCTCCATGGTGCCTTCAGCATGCCCAGCTCTGATTATCCTGGGTTGTTGATCTCATCAGAGATGACCTGCCCAATGGGCCAACTTGCCTTCCTCTTGCCTGGGTCTCTGGGAAGTTTGATTGATTGCTGGACTGAGTGGAAAAAAAATGGATGGATGCAGGGCCTGGGTAACATTCTTAGGGCAACAGTGCCAATCCAGTGTTCTGGGGAAGCCCCAAGTCTCCCCCACCGACTTCTTAGTCCCCATGTCCTTCTGCAGTGCACACACTTGAGGTGTGGCCGGTTCCTTGACCTTAAAGAATGTGCCCTGAGCCCGGGGAAACTCAAGACCCCCCAGAGAAGGGCTTCTGTGTGCTTCTTAGCTGGAACAATGAGGGCCCTAGGGAAGATGTGGCCAGGTAACCTCTTTCTACACCAGAGGCCTCTCTCCCTCCTCTCCCCTCTGCAGAAAGCCACACATGGAAAGCCCTGCAAGGAAAGAAAACTGTGACAGATGAAGGTGAAGGGTCACCTGTGGCTGCTTCGCTCTTCCACATCCCAAGGTCCATCTCTGACTGTAAAGCACGCCTGAATACTTCCAGAATCCTGCATGAACCTCTCTGATGATCCCTAGGAAGCCAGGCTGGCTCCTCAAGCCCTTACTCTCCATTCCCTTTTTGAGATCCACAGGGACTTTATCGCCCCCCACTCACTAAGGGGTGCAAACTGTTGGGCTTCCTGGCTGGTCTGAGCTACTGGGGGGGGGCTGGGAGGGGAGCTGATGGCTTACTATGGAGCCCATGTCAGAAATATGACCAAAGCAGCCACAAGTACTACCCAAGCTTCACGGTCTGAGCATTGCCAAGGGAGTGTGTGTGTGTGTGTGTGTGTGTGTGTGTGTGTGTGTGTGTGTGCCAAGAGACAGAGGCCCAGAGCGGACACAGGCAAGAGTCACTTGTCTGTCCTGCTCCTTAGATTCATGGTGATCACAGCCACACTTTCCTCACTAATTTTCTAATGTCCCATCTCCAAAGAGTGTCCCCTCCCGGGAAAGATTCTGCACACACCTCCTTCTGGGCCAGGACCTAAATAGGCAAGGTACAGAGGCCAAACACCCAACCCAAAGGACTCTGGCTGTAAGGAAACATCATTTGGCCAGGAAGAAAGGCCTAGGTGTGGTACCTAGCCCACCTCAAAGATGGGTAGCCTCCATAGGAGTGTGCCAGGGCACTGGCAAAGTTGGCTGGGTGGAGGGAAGTAAAAAAAAAGGGAAGTATGTGCAGTGGCCATGACATTGTTCCCAGGAGGTCCAGCTGGCCCTACCCTCCTCATCAAAAACATCTAGTCTCTTTATTAGAAGAATTTCCTATTACATGACATTTATTTCCTTATTTTGCATGAAGGAGAAGATCCATGCCATTGAAGTCATGTACAAAGGTCAGTTCTCTCCTTCCCCCCATGGGGGTCTCAGGTATTGAACTCAGGTCATCAGGCTTGGCGGCTCAGGCATCCTGCTTGCCCCCAAGTCACTTTCTAGGGGCCCCCTCTCTTGGCCCATGACCACTACATCACGTCATTGGGTAGGGGCAAGGTGGAGGGTAATTCACACTGGCCGTAAAAGGTGAAGCTAAAGTCAGATTGAGGGATTACCTGCAGGCCTCAATTATCCTGGCTTTATTTTTATCTGACCATCTGGCCCGGGTTTTGTTACCCGGGAGTTACTGTATTATTCCAAACACAACAGTTGGCAGGAGGGCTGGCCGAGAAACAGGCCCCCTTCCTGCCTCCACTGGGTCTCTCCCAGCCCAGGGCTTCCTCCCTGCTGCCGGGTCATGGGAGAGCAGCTAACTCAACCCCCTCCTGAGTGGCAGGAACAAGACCCTCCCAGAAGACTTTACCTGGGTGGCCTGCCAGCCTTCCAGAGGGGTTGTTGGCTAGCTTTTAAAAGAATCAATCAATAGAAACTGCTCGTTCCCCTGGGGGCCAAAGTCTGCTCTGTTACGGGGAAGGCAGGTAACCCTTCAAGAGAGCAACTATTCTAGAGGGTGGATAACCAGACCCAAATCAAGCAGAAGCAAAGAACTAGGTGGGACTAGGAGGTGTCTAAGACTCATGGCTCCTGGGGACCCCTACCCCAGCTTCACACACACCCATGAGCTCAAGCTAGGAAGATTTGTGATTGGCGGAGCCATCACCCAAGAGTCCTGATTTGAGAGCCATGATGGGGGTATTTTATCCCAAGCAGGCCCTTGAGGAAGCCCGATAACAATTCCGATCAGAGCTCTGGAGTCACAGCCCAGGGTCACAGCCTGGCTAGGCTAACTACCCAGTACCCAGTACCCAGTACCCAGCCTTGCCCCAAGCTGGGTCCTGGTGATTGGGGAAGCACCGGACCTGCGGCAGGGGCTTGCCTGGAAGGTCTCATAACTCAAACTCATCAGTGGGTCCTGTGCAAAATGAACACGTGGGCCTCTCATGCAGAGTCCCTGAGGGTAGAGGGCTAGCAAGTACAGATATTAAACCAAACTTGACCCTCTGAGCCTTGCGTGACAGTGGCGGTCACACACACATGCAGCTCGCTGCGTCAGCTTGCTTGGTAGGGGCTGGAGGTGACAGTGTACCAGAACAAAGCACCACAGTGGGGTAACTTAAAATAACAGAGAGTTCTGGCCTCCCACGTGGGCAGGCCAGAGCTGAGAATCAGGCATTGGTGGGTTGGCGCTACCAGAAAGCCCAAGGGACATGGCTCAGGCCTCTCTCTCGGCTTCTGGCTGCCAAGGACACTCCCCTGCCCTTGCTGCCACACAACCTTCACATGGTCTTTGTTCTGGACATATTGTATCCAGATTTCACCTTTTAGCAGAATCTCAGTTGTCTCAGGTTGGGATCTCACCCAAGATCTTATTTATTTTGTTATATTTATTTATTTTTTAAGAGACGGTCTCATGTAGCCCAGGCCTGACCCTGAAGTCACTCTGTAGCCAAGGGTAGCCTGGAACTTTTAGTCCTCTTGCTTCCTCCTCCCTAGAGTAGGGATTACAGGCAGGCACCATGACACCATGTGTACTCCATGCTGGGGACTCCTGTATGCCACATCCCCAGCCACATCCCCACCCTCATGGCCACCTATAACCTGACCCCTCTGTAGACTCCCTCCCCACCTCAGGCCCCTCAGGGGGTGATCTAGAGAGTAGGACCCCATCAGACCTTAAAAACAAGGCCCTCACACAAACCCTGTGGCTGTCCCCTTTAGGTTTGGCTCAGTACAGTGGATGACAACAGACACCCGAGCTGCGTCAGCTCCCTCTTTCCCAGGGTGAGTAGACTAGCCATGGAACCCAGGAATCCTTTTGCAGGAGTCAGGGAAAACTCTCAGGACTGGAGAGAGCAGGCAGACCTGCATCTGTGAGGACTGGGGGTGCCCAAGGGGCCTTTGGAAGAGCAGATTCTTCCTGACACCCCACTGAGTGGTGGCCAGCCATCCCCAGTGACCACAGCGATAACTCAGCTCCTTCCCTGCCCTACTCGCCCTCAAAGGGGACCCCACAGAGCAGTCACTGCCTGAGAATGACAGTGGGCAGGGTCCCTTTCTTCAAAAGGATGATGCTGTGGGAGCAGTGGCGTCTGCCTTCTGCTTGGTGGCATTGCCTCTCACTCGTGATGGGACAAAGACACATCAGGTCACGGGCAGCCACTTTGCAACTCCTCTGTGGCTTGGGGCAGATAGAGTTTAGTGAGCACCTAACAAGAGCTTGGCAGGGAGGGCGGGGGAAAGACAGCATCTTTTCTTCAACCTTCACCTCCTTTCAGGATACTGGTGGCCCAGCCCAGCCCAAATCCTCCTGGGAGGCACTGAGACCTCATGAATGACCACCCACCCCACCCCCAGACCCCCGTGAAGGGACAGGCATGTTTGGAGCCTGATAGGTGGGGTCCCAGGCATAGTGCTGTGGGGAAGAGGCAGGCTGGGTCTTGGCATTTCACCTGGCACACACCTGGGGCTCCTGTTTTGGCTCAGCCCGGGATGGTGTCATCGTCATTTTTTCCGAATGAGCATTAACTGCCTCCTAGAAGCAGGGCCAACTCCAGGCTCAGGCCCTCTCCCTCCCATGCCTTGTCTTTTTGTCTCTTAATGAGTGATGTGCTCAAGAGAGTCAAGGGAGAGGACTGTGGCTCCCTTAGAAGGGCAAGGCGGTGCCCTGACCCTGACTCACCACTTCGCTCTTTGGCCCCCAAGCATGCATCTTGCTTGTTAAAAGCGTCCCAGGTGCCACCCCTCCTGGGAGGGTGGACCCCTGCCCCCCTTCGTGTTTGGGAGGCTGACTCAGCGGTGAGGTCACCCTTGGCTTGGGTCTCAGGCAAGCACCTTCTTGCCTGGCCTGTTGGGTTCCCACTGACACCCAGCTCCACCTGGGCTGGCCTGTGGGTTGGGACCCTGCACATGTGGTCAGCAAGCAGAGCCAGGTACCTGCCCGTCTGCTGGCCTGGTTTCCTTTCCATGCTATCTTTAACCAGGTCCTGGGGGCCAAAGGCTGATTCTTAGCCAGACTCTTTGTGGGTGCACCTTGCTCAGAGAGAGGAGCTCTCCATTGCCGAGGGGTCTGGGGGGACTCCCAGAAAGGGGATGGTTGGATGAGCCTTGAATGGTGACCTGGAAGCCAGCAAGAATGGAGATCTGCTAATCACAGGGAACAAAACCCTAGAGATGCATTCGGGGAGCAAGGACGAGAGACTGAGGAGGCGAGCAGGGCCAGGCAGTGGAAGTCTCTATACCACATCCCAGGGCTCAGACCAGGACCCCAGAGCCCTAGGAGGGTCTGAACCAGAGTGACATGGCTGTCAGTGCTGGCAGCTGGGTGGGGAAGCTGGACAAAGCAGTGGAGCCAAAAGAGTGGTCAAGGGTGGGAAGGGGAAGGTTCTGGACCATGGCAGGGGACTGAGAGGTGAAGATGGCTTCAGCAAGCTCAGGGTCTCAGCCACAGAAAAGACGTTTCTTAGCTGACAGTGTCTTTGTCCTATTTCGGACCCCGGTGTCACTTCTTAAGATTTCTGGCAGATTGATTTGCCCAGTGTGCGTCATCGCTTAGATGACACCATCCAAAGAGTGGCCAGCCTGCACAGAGGACCAAAGAGACCTTGCTCTTTAGCTTCTGCCGTGTGAGGATGGTTCTGACCCTGACTTGCAAAACCTTATCCACAGCAAGCATCCCAGCCCTGGATATTCCCCAGAGCATCACGGGAGAGGACCTGGTGTGAGGTCCAGGTGCAGCATGTCCCGCAGTGAGACTCAGGCAGGTCACCAGTCTCTCTGGGCTTCCAAGCCTTCCTGTTAGGTCCAGGAGAGAGACATACTGAGGTTGGGGCAGCCTGCACTTGGGGACACAGTGATGTATTATGGTAGTGACTTTGCTTTCCTTGTCTGCCAATCGTCTGGCTGCTGTAGGATGTGTGCTTGGTTACATGGCTTCATTCTCAGCTGCCTTCAGATGTCTGGGTCACAGAGGCCTTCACACAGTTCCATGTGACAGGCCATTGAGTCCTGACCCCTAGAGGTCCCGGTCAAGGCAGGCTGCGGTCTCTGCTCATCAGTACTGATTGCAAACCCCCACCTCGTCCCAGCCCTCACTGCACAGAGGTGGCTGAAAAGGAAACCTTGCCCTCCCCACCAGGCAGCGAGTTCCTGAGCCCACTAGGGGAGCAGTTAAGATGGTCACTAGTGTCACTGTCTGTAGACCGGTGTCCTAGGTTCATTTCCAGGGCCTTGGATCCAGGGCCCATGTGTGGATAAATGGAGACATTGGGAAATGTGAGTCTGCATTAACAAGATGCCCCCCAGAGAGGGTCTTGGGGAAAACTCACCAGTGTAGACTGTGGGCACCCTGGAAGGATCTTTGCTTTCTTCTGTCACACTGGGCAGGGCAGGGAGCAGGGTGGTTTTCTTCTGTCTAGGTTGCCATGTAAGACTCCTGGACATTCTCCTGAGCTGAGAATGACGTTGCCCTCTTTCTTTTGCCCTCTCTCCCTCTCTCTTCCCTCCTTCTTTCCTTCTTTCTTGAGACAGGCTGGCCTTGAACATGTGTCCACCTTCCCAAGGCACAGAATCTAATTTATGTGGTGCTAAGATGGAACCAGGGTTTTGTGTGTGCTAGGCAAGTACTCTATGAACTGAGCTACCCCTCAGTCTTCTTTTTTCTCCTCTCCTCCCCTCCCCTCCCCCCTCCATTCCTCTTCCCTCCTCTCCCTTCTCTTTCCCTCCGGTTTTTTTTTGCAGTATTTGGGATTAAACCCAGATCTTATATATAAACAAGAATTTAACCTAGACAAGGGTTCTACCTCTGAGCCACGGTCCCAGCCTGGATTTTACATTTTTTAAAAGGGTCATAAAAGCTAATGAATGAACAAACATAAACAAACTGACAGACTAACAAATGAGAGAAAAACAGACTAATTAACAGACAAGTGAAAGATAAGCTCAGCAACCTTGTGCACCACAAGCTCTGGGACCTTCACAAAAGGCTAGTAGAACTCTCAATCTGCAAAAGATACCCTCAAGGGCGTGCAGTACCACAATCACCATCAAAACAGCCAAGAGGACACGCTTTGGAAGGTAATGCATTTCCTTCCCCTTAGCAAGCAGGCCTCAGAGAATCTTTTCTTTTTA
>LOJH01007224.1:0-14502 GCA_001685095.1 Ellobius talpinus
CCCCCTCCGCCTGCTATGGGGCTGCGGGTGCCGGGTGGTGCCGAAGCCGCACCGAATCCGCGGCTCCGGGTTTTACTAACAGCACGAAGATGAGCCTGGGCTGTGCCGGGGAAGCTGTCAGTGGCCTCGTTCTTCTTCAGGTAATGTGGTTCGCTCCAGGTGAGAGAACCCGAACCTGACAGAAAGAGGTGCCTGTCGGTCTAAGGGCCAGCTGCCTGCTCCCAAGGCTGTGCTGCCAATATGAAGATGAACTGTGCCCAGTGCTGGCCAGGACGCATTAGCCCTTTGGCAATTTTAATTGGAAATGGGGGAGGGGAGCATTATATTTAAGTCTTAAAAATAGCTTTGAGAAGCAGGAGTCACCATGGCTAGCTCCTGGAATCTCAGCACTTGAGCCTCCGAGGCAGGAGGATTGCCCACAAGTTCGAGGTCACCCTGGACTATGAAGTGTGTTCTGTCCAGTTCCTGGCCTGGACTGTGAAGTGAGAACCCATCTTAAAAAACAAAATACAAACGCAAACAGCTTTGACTAGGAGAGGTAGTAATCCAAACACCCAGTTCCCCCACTGTGAAAATGTAATGAGGTGTTGTTAGCAAGTCAGAGTTATTCCCAAATTGTCGGCATTTCTATCAGAAATAAATCTTCGTGCAATTATTTTTCTCAAATATTCTCTAAGTAGCTCCTTATTTAACTTAAAGCTCAATTTTTTACATTGACCATAGCGACTTACCTTTTTTCTGCCCAGAGTTAAATTACCAAAGATGAGTCTTGAATAGGACTTGAAACTAGAAGTGTGATTAAGATTATACTATCTGTGCCAAGCCTAGCAATAATCAAACCATTGTTCTCTACAAAATGTAGCAACTCTTTGGTCTTATATCTTAAATAAATTTGTCTTAATGAAAGTTCCACCTTAGTATTTGAAAATAAAAACAAGGACTAGGGAAGTACATTAATTGGATGGATACGGATGCTGATAAGATTGAATTTTAATTTAAATGATAGGCTTATATCATTTAGAGTAATAAATTTAAAAACTCTCTAGACATGGAATAATGAAAACACAGAAACAAAGACATGAGGAGTTGGTATTTTAATGCCAGTTAAGCAAGTTTCTCGTTTATTTTGTTTCTTCACCTACATTATAAATTCACTCATAAATTCTTATTTATTTTTATGTCTTCCTTAATTGCTAGTCTGGAAGTTTGTGCATAGTAAGCCTGTAGCCGGGGTTAAGTTAGGTTCCTATCCTGATGTGTCCGGGTAGAAAATTACAAACTTCAGTATTGAACAGGATGCCTTCTATCACACCATTGCACTGGAATCAGGTAGAGGCTGCAGGCCCCTAAAGGTTTGGGCAAGTGGGAGTTACAATGGGGCACTATGTTGTGGGAGCCAGAATAGGCTACCTAAAAGGATTTGAAGTCAGGTGACTTTGGCTTTGGATCCTAACTTGGCTTCTTTATACTTGTATGTCTTTGGGTAAGGCTCCTTCTTTAACTAGTGGCCAAAACAATGACTGTCTCGTAAAGCTGAGGGGGCCTTAAAGCATCAAAGATGTCCGTCTTGTCTCATGGCAATTTATTCCTGGAATGGCAATCAATACACGTTGGACAAATTCTACTAGGCTTGTGCTCAGGGTGGGAATGGTGTCTGAGCAACCCACTGATGGCACATTGTGAGACAGATATTGGTTAAGTAAATGAATGTCTGCACAGAATGTTAGGTCTCAAACCCAGGACAAATGGCTAATTGCTGTCCTTATATAACATATCAAAGTGGACCTGGCTGCCAGGTTCTCACACCATTCCTCAGACCCTACCTGTTACAGGGTATGGATGGCACACCCTGCCCTCTACCCTAAGCTTCTCAAGCCCAGGGGCTGGGCTGCCTGCCCTTCCTCCCGTTGCCCTTCCCTATATAATCTAGCCATTTTTGGTTACCTGCCCCCCCTTTTTTTCTATATACCTGTGCCTTCCTGACCTCTTGGTCTCCCCTCCTTATATGGCCTGGCTCATGGTTCTGTTCACTCTGAACTCTCACAGATGTCCCTGCTTCTGGCTATGCTCTTCCTCATATCTACAATAAACTTTCTCCTCCATCATACCTAGAAGCAGTCATGTCCGTCCTTCCCCCCCCCTTTCTTTTTCATTCACAAAGAAACTTTTCTAGTGAGAACTTAAGTGGTGGCATAGCCCTCGTTACCCAATTAGAGTTTCCAGTGGATACAGACTCTCCTCTGGTCTCCCGGTTCCACCCACCTCTTCCTAAATTTTGCTCTGGTCCTTGCTGTCCTTTAAAGTACTAGACTAGCCCCTTCCTAGCACTTCGGGGTACTGACAAAACAAGGCATCTGGATTTTCCCCCGAAATCCGATGTCACTGGGCTGCACCACTAGGCGTGCGCAGAGCCCCACACATGCTCACTTAGGTATCTGAGAGTGGCGTTCTGTTGCGGTTGGCAGCGTTTCCTTCCACGGCAGCGGCAGCGGTCGCCCACTCTAAATTGATAGCCAATGCAGCGGGGGTGAGGGAGGGTAGGGGGGAGTTCCCTCCTCCTCTTCCTTCCTCTGCACTGCACTGTTTTTTTCTTGGTTCCTGCAACTGCCACAGCTACTGCCTTGGCAGCTCTAGCTACCTTGGAAGGCTTCCCTGGGATGGCAGGGAACAGGGCACATAACCAGAACGGCGAGGGTGTTTGGAGTCACCCTTCCTCTGACAAGGGGACGAAGAGGAGTGGGTGGGGGTCTCCAATTCAGGTCATGATGACCACCACGTTAGCCATCACATTAGCCATCCCTGCGGATCCTTGCTTGCTTCGCTTCCAATAAGGAAGCCGAGGGAGAATCTAAGATCCTAAATGCCCTGTGCAGTCTGAGTACTGGGGGAAGGGGGATCTTTTGCTCCACACCGCACTATGCAAAAAGAAAGAATAGAGAGGGTTTGGAATTAATTTTTCAGCCCGTGTGACCGCAGCTCTAGTCCTTCGGGCGCTGCCATCTTAGCTTTAGCTGCAGCTGTGCTACCGCCCTGTACACTGTGTTCCCCAAGGTGCAAGCAAGGGGGCCACCCTGGGATGGCAAGGTGTCATCTGGAGCCGACCCCAGTGCATGACGCATTTGCCTTCAAAGAATAGCGTTACAACTAAGGCAGATCCGCATTTGACGGTTTTATTGTGGGCGTATTTTTCTGTCTTTGTGGTTAATAGGTTCATTTCTCAAAAGATTATTCTGTCGTCCTGTAATGAGACCATGGCTTCATCTTCCACTTTTAGGATTACAGGGTTTTTTTGCCATTCTTTTCCACTTGACATTGTAAATCTGGGCTACAATTTTTTTTAAAATTTTTATCTCATTAACATTTTTGCTTTTCTGGATCTTAAAAAATGTTTTTTTAAAGAAAGCTACCTTTGCTAGTATAGTAAATTACAAGGCAGGAGCCATCATGTGTATGTAAAATAAGAAAACAAACCGAATTCCATTTAAATGATCAATGTACTACTGAGCATAGTGATGCACACCTGTAGCCCGGGCACTAGGAGGATGAGTTGAGGCAGGAGGATTTCCATAAGTCCAGCGAGATTCTGTATCTGAAATAACAAAAATATTTCTAGTTGAACAGCAATGACAAGCTTCCAACACAGGAAGCATGTATACTATCAAACACAAAAGAGGTTGGAAATGTGGGGGTCACAAGCCTGTGTATTTTCCTGTACAATAACAAATGAACACATTTAAAACCAAGATTGGCACCTGAAAGCATTTCTAAGGCAAGCTCAGTAGCTGAGAACAAGTGGGCAGTGAGGGAAAGTGAAACAATGTGTCCTTCTTCAGTGACCTCCACATCTTAAGGGTCATAGAATTCTGCCTTCTTATGATGGCATTTCAATTTAGAGTATTTCGGATAGCATTACTAGCACCAAACTGAAGATACAAATTAACGAGGTAGTTGGAATTCTTCAGTGCTTATTGAACAGTGTCTCACTGTTACCCAAGCTCGCTCCAGACACCTGACCTCAAGCCATCCTCTGTGTACCTGGAACTATAGGAAGCTACCACATCAGGATAAATGTAAATGGTATGCAAAAGCTCTCGGGGGCTTTGGATATAACTAGTGTTTCTATATTAGTTTTTAAACATTCCAAATATTCCCACAGATAACACACCTGGGTTCTAAGAGGACCGACTTACATTTGGACATCTTCGTTCTTTAAAAATCTATTTCAAATATTACTTCAGGTCTGTGCATGCCATGATATATGTGCATACAAATCACAACTTTTTGAAAAATCATGTTGGTGGTGTATTTCCACCAGTGTATGCTTTCTTGACCAAGATAGAAAGTCATATGAGGTGTAGTCCTGCTAAAGGGAGAATTTAAACCACAGTGTTTCAACTTTGAACAATTCCCTGTGAAGCCAAGTGTAGGGGCTTACCCTTGCAGTCACAGCACTCAGAAAGCTGAGGCGGGAGTACAGCTCCAAGTCTGAAGATAGTTTAGATTACATGATGAATTTTAGGTCAGCCTGGCCTATAGAATGAGACCTTTTTCCTCAACAACACAAAAGAAAAAAAAAACAAGATCTTCACTATCGTTATAAATAATATTTAGGTTGGTTTTTATTACTAACATTAAACACTTTCAACTGTAAATACTTACACACTACAGGACCGCTGGAATTCATGTATAGCACCACAATGCTTTTTCTCAAATAGAACAAGTGTTCAGAAAAAGAGTGGAAAAATAGTTGCCCCAGTCCCCGAGACCCCTTAAAGTATTTGGTTTTTATGCCCTGCTCAGGGACCCGAATCTCAACAGTGTCATGTTTTCACCAACTGACCCATAAGAGCCCCACTGGAATATTAAATTATACTCAATTTAATTCATGTCTTAATTCAAGAGACCAGTAAAAAAGGGTAATCTCTATCTTAGCAAAAGTAACTGACCTGTCTTTTCAAATATAAATGGGACTGCAATTACATATAAGAACAGAGAGTATGCTTAACATACAAGTGCCTGTGACTTAGTTGTAAAGTTAAATCAAGTGTGATCTGTATGGCTAAAGGAGGTGAGCAAAGGCTCAGCTCTCTCAGGGCTACCAAGACTGTTCTACCTTTTACAATCATAGGTAAAAGGCGTTCCTATGCAGGTGTGGGAGAAGAGCATTTGGAGTTCCAGCTGTGCCCATCTTTCTAAAGGGGAAACAAAACCTCATATGGATCCCTGACTAGGTAGTAGGCACTCTATAAGAGAGACTGGAACTGAACAATATTAAGAGCGGACTCAGTGATACTGCCTGCTTTACCTGATCCCTCCTTCAGAGCTGAACCTCTTATCTGCCGGCTAACAGAAGTGTTGGCTGATGACAGTCGTAGTTGATGATTGCTTCCTGGCCAATGGTGTTATCAAAGGGCAGTACACTTCAGGTAGCTGAAGAGAATCATGGTAGGGGTCTAGCTGTCTTGCACTGATTTGGGGACACCCATAAAATCCACCCAAAGTCCAGAAACTAATGCTTGCTTGCTTGCTTCCTTCCTTCCTTCTTTCATTTCTTTTTTTCTTTCTTTTCACGTTTGGATATACTCTGCAGTGGATTGCTGGATCGTCTGAAAATTTATTTTTTATGGTCCCTAGCTTGTTCCCTTACTTGAAAAGACCTTGAGAAAATACCCTCAGAGAGTACAGTCGTTTCCCCACTTACACACATGCCACTGCCTCTGATTCTGGCTCTCTTCAGCCTTTTTGTATACTCTTATGATGTTTTTGAAAGCATACTGCGTGTGATGAAATGTTACTCGAGTAGCGGGGTGTGGCTCACGGGCAGAACACTTCCTTAGTATGCATGAGATGCCGGGTTTAAAGTCCAGCACTGAAAAGAAGAAACTTACTTTAAAAGTCTGCTTAAAATTATTATTAGAGTGATTAAATCTAGTTGCCACAGCAGATAAACCCAAGCAGTTCTTCCCAGATCTACTCGCTGTCCCTTCACTGAACTTCCTTGTGCCCCAGGAGGCTGGATTCTATGCACTGCATCAGCTGCACCCCTTTGAGACCCCAAGCTGGGGTTAACTAATGAGGATGCTTTCTCTGGAGACACAATAGTGGAGAAGAGGCATGTGTCCCAGATTCCCCGCTTTGTCAGCACCTATGGCAAAGGCTGAGTCAGTTTCTTACTAGGGTTCCTGCCTAGCATCTCCTCCTGGGCACAAGTCATAGCTCATTCCTTGTTGTCCATTTAGTTCTAGAGGTGGTGACAGTTTCCTGTCCCCGTGCTTCTTCTCTCACTCTGTTGACACTGCTGAGAGTTCTTTTATTCAAAGCTATTAATTTGGATTGTCTGCCACAACTTGTTTCCTGACAGAATTTAGCCGAAATATCTCATATCCCAGTGATTAATGCAGATTTCCTCTTCACACATGTTATAGTCTGATACAGGTCAGACAGCATTCTTTATTCTTGGAATGTTAGCATCTGGAATATGTAGTCTCCAACATGAAGGAGAAGAGCGGCGTGCTGAAAGTTTGCATGAGATGCTAAGAGCCAAGTTTGAAAATGCTTTACCTCCCCCCAAATTCAGGGGCTGGAAGCTGTCACAGCCCCCCCGATATCAAGGAGACTGGAAAGTGACAATTGATACTCAGGCATTTCTGTTTAGTTTCTAAATTTATTGTCTTCTTTTTTATTTTAATCTCTACATTGATTTATATTTTATTGCCTCAAAATATGTCCTCTGTGCCCAAATTAACTCAAGCCTCTGAGCAGCAACATGAAAAATATAAACAAACAAACAAAGAGATGCTTCTTCAGTGTTTTTCTAATTATTAAAACATATAATTTTATGGGACATATAATATTTATCTCTTCTCCTACTGAAATACTTATTTTTAGTTTGAACAAGTTACTAGCAAGATTTATATAGGCATTAATACTTACATTTTGATTGTACATCTTAATATGAGTATTTTGTTGTATGCACTATTTAATATTTGAATTAAACTGAAATTATTCCTGTTTTAGATTTCTGTCATTCCAAACTGTTTCACCTGATATTGTTATTCTTACAAAAAACAACTATTAACACTTTTAATCATTACCATCCTAATATACAGATATGTTTATCTCATAGCTTTCTTCAGTATTTTATGTTCTGCGCAACTAGAACTACTCATAATCTGTTTCTGTGTGATTTATTCAGGAGGTTTTTTCAAGTATCTATCTTTCATACCACTATACATAAATGGATCTTTGATAATTAAATACCATAAAGCAAGTTAACAAATCCAGGAATAAAATACATTCACTTTATGTCTTTTATTGTAGGCTCCATTAAAAAGTTACGCCCCACCCACCCCCCATTTCTAGCAGATGAAAGCTACCTTCCAGCTGGTGACAGTTGTTGGCATTTAGTTATTTTGGATAGGTGTGTCTTCCCGGTCTGGACAGTATATGCTATCCTCCTGCTTTGGTAGGCATTAGCTCCTTGCACACTAGACACTATGCTCTTTGCACACTAGATAGATTATATTTTTTTGGTCTAATGGACAGATGCTGCCCTTCCATTGAGGTTAGGTAGATGCTCCCCTCCTAGCCTGGGGGAGTGATAGAAAGGCAATATCTTAA
Organism: Ellobius talpinus; assembly: GCA_001685095.1. NCBI lineage: Eukaryota > Metazoa > Chordata > Mammalia > Rodentia > Cricetidae > Ellobius > Ellobius talpinus. The sequence goes on from LOJH01007224.1 coordinate 7,621, forward strand.
GCTAAAGCCACCCTTTAAATCAGTCTTCAGCATTAACTCAGGAGATAGTAAATGGTTCTCTGTTAGGTACCACTGGTGTAAGGCATGAAGTATATTATAGAAAGAATGCAAGCCATAATTACTTAGTTACTGTTGCTACGGTGGACTCAGATAAATACTAGATATCACAGAGGTCACAAGGAGTCCATTTTTACATCAGGTTTTATCTAGATGATTTATAAAACTGATCACTGCTGTAGGAATTCACAGAGAGAAATTCCTGAATAAGCCAACAGCTTTAGGATGACCAGCTATGTCAGCCTCGTTTCTAGGAAGTCAGAAGAAAAGTTGTTTTTTGTGTGGAAGTAAGTACTAAATCAGTCATTAATATTTAAAATTGTGGAAGCATACAATACTGAAGACTGTTACAGTTTGGGTTTTTTGTTTTGTTTGTATCAAGAAGAACATAATAAGAAATGAAGTAGTAGTAAATCTAGAAGTCAGCCCATCAATATTACTTATGATATAGGAAATTCTTTAGGTCTTATTTAAAATCAATATAAGACTTCTAAAAAGTAAACACCGGCATTTCCTAAAGATATTTCTAGAATGAAAGAGAAAATTTTGCAGGGCTGGAGCAATGTCCCAGGGGCTAAGAGCAGTGGCTGCTCTTCCAGAGGACCCCGGTTGGCTTCTAGCATCAACATGGTAGCTCACAAACCACTGTCACACCTTAGGATCCTGGGGGGGTCCTATGCCCTCTTCTGACCTCTGCAGATACTTCACACACATGGTACACAGATATACGTGCAGGCAAAACATCCATACACATAAAATAAAAATAAATAAATTTTAAAAAGATTTTACAAAGCAAAGTATTTTTGAATGGAAGCATTGCTTCTAAGTGCACGTTCTTTGAGCATATGCTATTTCCCCCACTAATCCATAGTCTAGTAATATATCACAGACAAAGATCACCCTAAAACTTCTTTTTACTCACACATAAAGTTGACAAAGAGGCTGGGTTCCTGGTCTCTAGGCAGGGGTCCTGACCCAAACCACCACTCCACCTACCACCGTGATTGGCCTGAGGACCATGTATGCCATGTTTGCCTTCCAGCTGCTCTCTACACCCATCTTCAGGTAGGACTCATGCTGTCAGCCCTACTGGGCCCTTTTCCCCAAACTCCAGCCTCCTCCCTTGAAGTAAAGAGCCTAAGTTCACACTGCTAACTCCATCCAGAGATCTACCTGAAGACCTTGCGATTGGCAAGAGACTTCCCGCCCCACCAATTCCACCTCTTTAGGCAAGGACCCCAGACATGATTGCCAATTCCAGCCATCCCCACAGCATGCCTTTGGCCCCTTGGCCCCCATCTCTAGGCAGGGACCCTGGACTCACACTTCTAACTCCGCCCATACCTTTTACTCAAACCACTCCTCTCTAGGTATGGACCACACCAACAATTACACACACACACACACACACACGCATGCACACACACGCACACATGAATACATCAGTGCTAGCACATAACCTGCCTGAAAACCTGTCTGTCTTGTGGTTTCCCCTTTGCCCCCATCTCCTTAGCCAGGGATCTTAGACTTGCATGGACAACTTAGTGACTCTCACTGCCTGAACAGTCCTGAGAAGTCCCGCAGACTCCTGAAGATTGAATGTGGCTATCTTCTTACTCTACCCGACCTTAGAAATTCACTTATCTTGAGCTGAACTGGGACTACTTCTGATTACTCTATTGCAACATCACCCCCCCCACAAGACTGATCCTAAGCTCCACACCTGACAAGTTGGGGTAATAGACAACTGAGTTTCAAACACCCATACAACAAAGGAAGGACAAGATTCCCATAGTGAGAAACACTACCAGTGACCTAACTCCAGATGTTTAACATAAAAAAATAAATAAATCAGTAATCATGAATAACCAAGACAATAAATCTCTACAAAAAATTAATCCTGCTATAATAATGTTCCCAGAGCAAGTGACTTAGATAACTTATAAGATAATGCTTTTAAAAGAGAGAATAAATATGATAAAGAATTCAAAATATGAACAGTGTCTGAAGATGGCAAAAACACAGCTGAGTGAAATAAACAAGCTATCTAAAATACAAAAATAGAATTTTAAAAAGGTAAAAGCATAAAATGAAAAATCAGAGGAAAAACCCTCCAAGGAAGGCCTAACAATACTAACAATAGTAGATGAAGTGGAAGAGAGATTATCGGACCTTGAAGACAATGAAGAGAACCTGGGTCACTCAAAGAAAAGGCCAAAGCGAAGCCCAAGAATGGAACATACCCGGATTCTCTTCCTGTTGCTTTCATGAAATTACCTGATACCACAACTTAAGGAGAAAGAGCTTGATTCATAGTTCAAAGTACAGTCACCATAGCAGGTAACTCAAAGCACAAGAGCTTGAAGCAGCCCATCACGCTACTTCCACAGTCCATACACAGAGAAAAATGAGTATGTGCAAGCTTGCTAGAGCTCAGTTTCCTGTCTCCACTTCCCAAACTTCAGGATCCCAGCCCCAGGAATAGGCACCCTCACAACCGGTGGATCTTCACACTGTAATTTAGTCAGGGTAGTTCCCCACAGGCATGCTCAGAAGCTCTTCTTCCAGACAATTCTAAAGTTTGTCAACTTGTCCATTAATGCTAACCATTACAATGCCACTTACAAAAAGAGTCTCGTTTGCTAAATTCAATTCTGAGTCATTGTTGTATCTTAGGTTACATTTTATGTAGACTATGCTCTGTTATAAAATGACCTGTATTTGATATTGTTGCAAGACTTGTTTATGTGACACCTAGCTGTCAATTTCTAGTAGGACATATTTATTCTACACATAGAAATTTTTATGTCTCTTAATTGTTACTAAATTTAAGCTTCCTAGTTGTAATTTTTAAATATTTTTTTTATTTTTTAAAATTATATGTATACATGGGAGAGAGGTATGTACACATGGGTACATACACACAGAGTCCAGAGAATGTTAGATTCCCCTGGAGCTGGAATTCAGATATCTCTGAACTACTGGATGTGGGTACTGGGAACAGAATGAGAATCAGCATATAAAATAATGAGTCTCATGATGATACTTCAAGTGTGGTGTGTGTGTGTGTGTGTGTGTGTGTGTGTGTGTGATGTAGTGTAACTCCCCAGTCATTCCTGTACTATCTTCCCTGCTCTTATACTGGTTCCTTTTCTTCTCACAAATAGCTCTGCTTTGTTTTCATGTAACACACAAATATACATATGTGTGCAGAGTTAAACAGACAGTGCACAGATGAAACTAAGTAAGGGTTTCTTTCTCCCCCTGCTACTACTGTCTCTCTGCTCCTGCTTCCCTTGAGGGACCTCTCCCTCTTTACAATCCCATTTATGCATTCATTTTTTGTACCTCTTTCTGCCCCAATATATGCATAGGTACATGTATGCATTTATGTATATTCTGCATATGAGAGAAACATGAAGTATTTGCCTTTCCCAATCTGGCTTATCTCACTTAGCATTATAACTTCCAGTACTGTCTATTTTCCTGCATATGACATAATTTAGTTCTTTTTGTTGGCAGTTTGCTTGTTTGCTTTGAGACAGGATTTCTTTGTGTAGTCCCAGCTGTCTTGGAACTCACTCTGTAGACCAGGCTGGCCTGGAACTCAGAGATCTGCCTGCCTCTGCCTCCCAAGTTCTGGGATTACAGGTGTGCAGCACCACCACACAGCTGCACAATTAAATCACAATTTAATTCTTTATAGATGAATCGAAGTCCATTGTATATGTGATTTCCTTTTTCTGTTGATCTGTTGATGGGTATCTGGGGTGTCTCTACTTGACTATTATGCATAGTGTAGCAGTAAACATGGATGTGCAGGTTTCTCTGTGGTAATAGTTGCATTACTTCTTTGGGGAGAATATATCACATACTTATTAAGTATCTCAGTTCATTTGTGATGGGATAGGAACTTTCCTATTACCTAAGAACTGGACCCAGGATTCCTTAGAGACCACAGAAGTGTCTTTGAGATGCTACCACCATCTTTCAGTTTACATTAGATGCCTGAGGGTCGAGAGAATACAAGATAATCAGAAGTTGTCAACCTGTTGGATGGAGAAGGAAAGGGAACAGAATGAGTCAGTTTCTTCTAAAAATTACTGATAACCGACTAGAAGAAAAGGCTGCCATTCTGTTTCTTGAGAGACATTTGTAATATGAGAAAATTCTTTCTACATTCTCTCACACACCCGTGTGTCTTTCAAGTGATGTGCGATCCACAATTTTTTGTTATACAACCTTTATGCCCTTGAAAGTTAGAGTATCAGTCTTGCTGTGGTTTGGTTATGGTTTATACTGCAAGGGCTCCTGTGTTAGAAACCTGATCCCCAGTGTAGTGATGTTGAGAGTTTGTAGGATCTTTAAGAAGTAAACCTAGTGGTAGGTATTGGGGATACTAACCTTGGAAGGAACCAAGTAGTTCTGAAACTTCAGTTAGTTTTTGTGACTAGGTTGTTAGAAACAAACAATCCTGGTTCCTTCTTTTTCTCTGGCTTCCTGTCCTGCCATGCAATCTCTCCCTCCCATATATGTCTTAGTCATGATGCCATCTATCCACCATGTTATTCCAGGCAGCTGGGAAGGGCCATAGACAGAACTGACATCTGACTCTTGTTTGGACTGACAAGCTGTTTAGACTTTCAGCCTCCAAAACTGTGAGCTAAATAAACCTCTTTATTTCTATATAGAATACCCAGCCTCTAGTATTTTGTTATTGGAACAGAAATGGATATATTATAGCAAAATGTAAACATCTCCCTTTGAAGCAAAGATTAAGTTAACCAGGGCTGTTCTTAAAATATTCAAGTTACCTGAGCTTTGAAATAGGGTCTACTATGTAGACAAATTGCCTTGAACTTATAATCTTCCTGTTCAGCCTCATGGAGGACTCTGCATAGTCCAGGATGGCCTTGAATTTGGGGGAAAACCGTTACGTTTTTCTGTGATTACAGATATTAACTGCCATGCCAGGTTCAAAGTTTCTGACTTGGTATGCAACCCACTTTTATACAAGTGCCCTCCGGTCCACTACTTGTGGGAACCAGCACACAATTAATACTCTGGCTCCCGGCTTATTGGTAGAATAAACTGTTTCCTGAGTCAACAGTTGTGTGCATCCTACCAACATCCTTGAGACTATGGCAGGCTAACTTGTTGCAATTAAGGTAAAGTTTCATATCCTTTATAGTTTCCAAGAATTTGCTTGAGAGGTGGATGCAGGGTTCCTCTTTTGTGATTATCTGAGCATAGAACAGGGAACCAGAAAGATTGTGTGTAGAAAGAAGAACTTGAGTGCTGACTTTTCAGACAACCAATGGACTGGGAACATAGTTGTCTTTGGTCGAAGTAATATAACATAACAACAATAAGATTCTGAGCATGCATTTCAAAACTAAGAGTATGATTTAGAATAGATTTACTTATTTTTTTTCTGGAAGTTCTTATCTTATATGTCCTCAGCTAGAATAGCTTAGGTATGTCTGAGCTCTGAGTCAGTGGGTTAATCAAAAAAATGCATCTTTCTATTAGCGTGAACAAGACAATGCAAGTCCAAGTAAATTATTTTCAAGTTACTACCTATGACATGTTTGTTAATAATCCACCAACTGAAATAATCTCTCAACCTAAAATAGCACTGATGAAAGAAAATAAATATATTTGAGGGAAAAAATCCCATGACAAGTCCAAACTGGGTGAATAAGGAAATAAGTATAATGATTTTAGTGAAACTATGCAAAATTATATTAAAGGGTATGGATACAGGCAGGACAAAACACTAGGGTATGGAATGCAGTAGGGCAATCAACTGTTCCAGTTGTGCTTCAATAGCACTGATTTTCTCTGGGTCCAATGAGTAGAATGGGATGCTGCTTAGGACCACTTCCTGCCAGAAGAGAGTTCTGCCATAGCTGGAGGCTGTGGGTGTTCCATAGATGGCAGGGAACATGTGAGTACTGAGAGTACAAGAAAGTCATCTGGAGCCAGCTTACCTAGGTTAGGGGCTCTGTGGTTCGGAAGCCCAAAGTACTCATATGGACCCTTGAGTGAAAGTCGGTGTTTTAAATGCATGTGACATATGGTGACCAGAGACTCCAATCTCGTATGGAGAGGACCAACGCCTGGATGCAATTTTCCTTAAATTTTCCTTAACTGCTCATTAAGCCTGTATCTTGAAGGGAAAGGAAGGAGAGAAGAGCGAATGACTGCAGTGTCTTCCAGTCTTAGACTGTTTACCAAGCCAAGCTAAATTGAGGGGAGGAGGAAGAAAAAGCAAAGGAAAAGTGGGTGGACCTGGAATCTGGAACCCACTGAGCATGCTGTCAACAGTCTGGCTGACTGAAGAAAACAAGCCATCTCATATTATGCTGCTGAGCATAGTCATGTCCCATGGTGACCCTGGGACATAGTGAAATATACAGATTGGTTCATTTTTGTTGATCAGTAGGATTTAAGGAATATGATACTCATTCAGACCCAGAAGAGATGCAAACAAATGTGAAAAATGAAATAATCCAAGGATTGACACTGCTCTTTCATAAATATTATTATCATCATTATGCCATCTTCATCAGTAAAAGGTGACTAGACCATGGCACTTAAAGTTATTTTTATAGCCTTATATTATAAAACACTATGTGGTCATGTATAGAAAAGCTTGGAAAGGTACTATACAAATCTCATCTGCAGTCCCACAACCCAGAAATAACACCTGATAATTTTCTGTCCATTTTTATTTATTATTCCTTCTTTTGCATGCATGTTTCTTTTAAAAATATTTATTTATTTATTTATTATGTATACAGTAGTCTGTCTGTTTGTGTA